>BGPR01000479.1:0-33640 GCA_013235015.1 Araneus ventricosus
AAGAGAAAGTATTGTAATCGTCAAAAAATTCGAACTCGAGATTTTGATGGATCTCCACGTATTAGACCTCCCTGAGTCCGAAAAACACAATTTTGGAATTATGTCTGTCTGTATGTGTGTCTGTGTGTGTGTCTGTATGTGTGTCTGTGTGTGTGTCTGTGAACACGATAACTCGAAAACTATTAGAGCTACGGGGATGAAATTTGGTATGTGGTCTTTAAACATACTTTGTAGGTTTCTATCAAATTTTGGACAAAATCCGTCAACGGGAAGTCTGTCTGTCTGTATGTTCGGGGTCATGCGAACGCTATAACTCAAAAACTTGAAAAGCCAGATGGATAAAATTTTATACACAGTTTTATCGTCATGAATGTAGGTCCGTATAAAATTTTGGGCCAAATCCGTCAAAGGGTTGACTGTCTGTCGGTCTGTATAATCGCATACTTGTTCAGTTTTGAAACCAACTCCCTGCGCATGCCTACTAGTGGCAATGCCTGTGCAAGGAAGGGACGCTCCGAAACTTGGCAGTTTGCCAAAAACAAATTCTGGAGTGATTTTGTAAGGAAGCAAACATTTAGGGAGTCTCGCCAGGTCCTGTTGCGCAAAAGAATGAGCAGAGGATTTGAATTTGTTTTGATCCTCCAAACCACGCGTGGTTCCAACTTTAGTTTACTTGCGACGGAAGTTTATTTGACGTCTTTTATTATTCTAGTTTTCTCTACATGTGTTAGGAGTATACGAGAAAGTTTAGGGGAGACCACTCCCGCTGGTTGCAATTTGTTTTGCTCGTTATACGAATTACTCGTTATGAGAGGCGCTCGTTAAGCGAGGTTCCACCGTGTTAAATAATATGCGCAATTACGTTTGTTACGCGATTGAGACGTCACGTTTATTCTCCTCCATTACTGAAATCTATGAATCAGGTTTCTAATGTAAGCTGAGTCGCCAGTTCATTCATTGGACACGTAAGTGATTATGAGACTGAATTATGCCATACGTTAAAATTGATTTTTACATTATAATTCACAAAGGAACAAAAATTTGTGACAAAAAAATCACAAAAATTGAAGAGATGTCTCGTCCAATAACTGCGTCCCGCCAATGAATAATTTGTTACCGTGTTATTTTTAAAATCCAATCTCGAATGAATTAATTTTTCGCGTTGAGCATAAATTCGAGATTGATTGCACAAATATATCGAAACGAACTAATTTATTTTCAAATTTTATGTCGTTAAATTTCCTCATTTATGATTATTTTTTCTCAATCGAAACAAAAATCTAACAAATTTTTAGTATGTTCAAAGATTAAATTTTTGAATTAAATTTGCATTTAATTACAACTGAGTTGAATTGAAATTCGATTGAATAGATTTTAATAGGTTATTAAAATGGGATTAGACGTCCCAGCAAAAACATTTCGAATTCTGTAAGTAGATTCCGGAAATAATCTTCGAAATACCACCATTTTTCTTTATATTTTATTTAAAGAAAGAAATGAAAAGCAAAATGTCGTCCCAGACGCTTCTGTAATTTTTTTGTTGGTACATTTCGATTAAAAATATCATTTCATTTCCGATACTGAATAGCAATGTAATTATATTATTATTCTCCGAGTAAAAGGTTTTACAGTCTGCGAAATAAATGGAACTTCTAAGTGCTAAAAATAGAACGACGGAAAGTAACTGTTTCTACAATTTTTCTCATCAACCGAAGCTCGATTTTTTATCCCAGTCAGTTTTTTTTTATCTTTGTTTTCTTTATAAAGATTTCCAAATTTAGCATTTCAAAATCTACGTCATCTTATTAAACCAGCGGGAGTGGCCTCCCCTAAACTTTCTCGCATACGACCAGTAATATGGGGTGGGTAAACACCCAGTTGGTAGGTAAAAAATTCTTGGGTACCCAAGGCCTGATTATTTTGAGAAAAAAATTATGAATGGTGATTTACAATGAAACATGAATTTTCCAAAACTTAATATTTTGCAAAAAAAATTGCGTATGTTCTCAATTTTTACGCGAGCTGAGGTACCAGAACTTTATTTAACGTTTTTGAGTACGAAATCTTATTACAGATGCTACGCAAGATTTCACCATACTTTCCATCTGGAGAATGTCAGAACGAAGTTTCGATTAGGGTTGCCATAGTTTCCGAAGGGCGTGTTTGCGGCTCGCTACAATTTCCTTCATAGACCGCCAAGGACAAACGCCAATCATACTAACTTGAGTCAAGTAAGCGAAACTCTCGCCAACAAACAGTCGTAATGTGCATTTTGAACTAAATATGCAATTTGAACATCTGTTTTTTAACCGATTGAGATGAAAATTGGGCACAGGTCTATAATTAATGTTAGCATCCGTGATATCAAGTTTTATTTATCAAAACCAAAGGGCTTATGAGATAGAAGTATGCGATTATACAGACCGACAAATAGTCAACCCTTTGACGGATTTGGCCCAAAATTTCATACGAACCTACATTCATGACGATAAAACTGTGTACCAAATTTTATCCATCTAGCTATTAAAGTTTTTGAGTTATAGTGTTCACATGACTTCGGACATACAGACTTCCCTTTGACGGATTTTGTCCAAAATTTGATAGAAACCTAAAAATTATGTTTAAAGACCACATACCGGATTTCATCTCCGTAGCTCTAATATTTTTCGAGTTATCGTGTTCACAGACAGACAGACGTAATTCCAAAATTGTGTTTTTCGGACTCGGGGAGGTCAAAAACGTGGAGATTCGTCTAAATCTCGAGTTCGAATTTTTTGACTATTACAATACTTTCTCTTTGTATATTTCGTATACGAGAAAGTAAAAACGCTTCTCTCTTCGAATTGCATCAAATTTAGTTTAATTATATTAATGTCCGTTTTGAAGCAACACGAGGGCTGTTTTGGGTCGGATACTCTTAATTTTGAACCGTGATCGGATGACGAGGGCGACACCCAAGCTGACGCCCCTCTCCGAACTTCCGCACCAAATCAGTCCCTTCCGTCCTGTTACCAGGCCTTACACCCGTTTGGATAGGCCGGGCCAGAGTGGGTTTTGTGCACCACATTAGTGGGAAGAGTTTTGACCTATTAAGTTAGATTTAAGTGCACCTACTCCACATACATGGCGGATTTTCAGTGGAATCGGATTTCGAACCTGGTCCCGAAGCCAGGGCCTTACCACTATGTCACCGCGGCCCCCTAGGTTTGTGTCATATCACTTGAATGGACTTAGTTTATTTAGACTAGGTCTATTGTCTGATTTTGAACGGAAAACGGAATCGCGGTGGTAGGGTCTGAGCCTGGCCCGATTTTATTAGGAATCTGCCGTATATGTCGGCCTGGTTTCACGTTAACACTCTGACTCCTAAGCCGGCCGTAACCGGCCGTGCGACTTCTATACTAGTGGGGCGGATTTCGGCCGTTGCTCTTCCGAAAGGGGTGAGAAGGCAGTTGGGCGAGTGGTCATTAAAGGGACCCTTAGGGGAGAGATAAGAGATGCAAGGCCTGCCGTTCGTATCTCCCACCACACGTAGTGGGGAGAAAAGGGGCGGACGAATCCATTCCACAGATCAATTAGTAAGGAAACCTCCGTATACAACTGTACTCAGATTTTGACAACTCTTAGTGGTCAGAGGGTTAAATATGTCGTCGAGGGTCAACCGTCAGCGTAAAAGTCTGTAGAAAAGGGTAACGGCTAATGTGTTGTCTTCGTCGTGGGACCACGGTCAAAATTACGAGGTGCTTCCCGAAATAGCTCTCGTGTTACTTCAATATGGGGATTTAACTAAGCCAAAATAACTTATATTGGTGTGGCGAAGCGGTTAGGACGGTGGCGTTCAGGTTCAAGTGTTATCTCCATTATTGGGCAATAATTAAAAATACCGTGTGGTGATCTTTCTACCTTTTGTATCCTCCATATCTGCTTCGGAGATCACGGTGGCAAGGTCTACACTTCTGTTCGAAACCCGATTCCACCAAGTATTTGCCAGGTGTGTCGGCATGTTAAATCTGACTTCGATTGTCCAATGTCCTCTTGCGATCAAAATTAATCAAAATTTACTTTTTTTTGGTAAACTTTAATTAAATTTACCAAAAAAGGGGCATTATTATAAATATAAATTCAAGCTATGCTACGGCTATTGGATGGAGTTCGTAATTTTTAACCCATTAATGCTTAGTGTCCCTTTTTAAGGATGTTTCTAAAAATTCATCATAAACTCGCAGTAATTATTTTTTCAACGTAAATTTTATAAAAAATGAATTTTTAGTATTCTTTTTATTTATATTCAATAGATGGCAGCACGTATCAAGCGTTCTATTGATAATGTAGCCTTTTTATTTTCAAGTCAGGCTCGAAAGTAGTTTATCGCAACATCAAGAAAAGAAAAGTAAGTTTGAGCAATTATTTTACTTGCATTTAACAAATGTATAAGTAAATATAATTGAACAAATATATTTTCTTTTGGAATTTCACAGAATTTTAGATTTTGATAGGTTTTTTTTGCATTAATAGGACCTTGCTTAAATAGGGTCGCTCGCTTAGGAAGGCACTAAAACTTAAATTTTCTAGGCAAGGTTATTTTTTAGTAATTGTGTTGGATCTGAGGAAAAATCGGAAAATGTCGCTGTGCTAAAGGCGGAAAGTATTTCATAGTCCAAGTCCCGTTTTCTCAGTTTTAGAACACGGGATATGCCATAGAAAGCAAGGACATTTTTATTCAGGGTGGCCACTCGACCGGGAAACCTGGAAAACCGGGATTAGTCAGGGAATTTTTGGAGACCGGGAAAAAACAGGGAAATTTATTCTAAACCTGTAATTTTTTTTATTTTGATAATTCTTATTTCAAGCAACAATTCGCTGATTTTTTTTTATAAATAGAATGAAACACCGTTGGCAACCAATGAAAATCAGTCATTTACCGACAGTCAAAAACGAATGCCATTCGTGTTCATGTAAACACCTCGCCCCCTGGCGAGAGGTGTTTACATTTAAATTTCCGACGGACCGAAATTTCGGCTATTAGTCCAGTCAACGAAGGGTTTGAAAAAAACATTAAATCATATAATTTTGAAAATTGGTACACTTGTTCGTTAAAGGCTTCTGATAAACATACTAAAAGTCCCCGGTCCTGGGGGGGGATAAGCTCACGGCGCCATCTTGGATTTCATCCCCCTTTTTTAGTTTTTCCATAATATTTCGAAAACTATTGAGTTTTCAAATTACAATTGATTTAACAAATTAAAGAGCGTAAAATTCCCTACAATTAAATGCTTATATTTTTCTTCCAGCTTTAATTGTTTTCCAGATAACGGGTCGCGAAGGTTGCGGCCATCTTGGATTTCATTCCCCCTTTTTTTAGTTTTTCTGAATAACTCGAAAAGTATTAAATTTTTAAATCTTAATTTTTTCTAGAAATTAAAAAGCGCGAAATTCCTTTCAAATATATGCTTTTATTTTTCTGCCAGCTTTAATAGTTTCGCAGATAATGGGTCTCAAAAGTTGTCGCCATCTTGGATTTCATCCCCCTTTTTTAGTTTCTCTTGTATATCTCGAAATATATTCAATTTTCAAATAACATGTAGTCCGCAAATTAAAGAGCGCAAAATTCCCTACAAACGCATGCTTTTATTTTTGTTTTAGCTTTAATAGTTTCCAAGATAATGAATTTCAAAATTTGCAACAATCTTGGATTTTATCCCCCCCCCTTTTTAGTTTTTCTTAAATATCACTGAAACTATTAAAGCTAGAAAATAAATAAAAGCATGCATAGGTTGGGAATTTTACGATCATTAATTTGATGTATTTAATGTAATTTGAAAATCAAATAGTTTTCGAGATATTAAAAAAAAAAAAAACTAAAAACGGGGGATAAAATCCAAGATGACAGCAAATTTTTAAATCCATTATCTCGGAAACTATTAAAGCTAAAACAAAAAATAAAAGCATGTGTTTGTAGGGAATTTTACGCTCGTTAGTTTGCTGATTACATGTAATTTGAAAATTGAATAGATTTCGAGATATTCAAGAGAAACTAAAAAAGGGAGATGAAATCAAAGATAGCGGCAACTTGTGGGACCCATTATCTGGGAAACTATTAAAGCTTGAAGAAAAATAAAAGTATATGTTTGTAGGGAATTTTATGCTCTTTAATTTGTTCATTCATATGTTGCGAAACTTTTAAAGCTAGAAGAAAAATAAAAGCATGTCTTTGTAGGGAATTTTACACTCTTTAATTTGTTCATTTGTTCGTTCATTTTGTTCATCAATTGTAATTTGAAAACTGAATATTTTTCGAAATATTCAGGAAAAACTAAAAAAGGAGGGATGAAATCCAAGATGGCGCCGCGAACTCGCCCTCCAGGAGCGGGGACTTAGTATGTTCATAATAAGCCCCTCGCGAACATGTGTACCAATTTTCAAAACTATATGAGTTAATGTTTTTTCACCCCCATTTTGAACCTTCGTTGACTGGACTATATGAGCAGAATCGCGGTCCTTTTGGTACTTAAATTAGATGATACTTCTTGAGATGAAAATCTATAGAATAACCACACTCAGATGTGGAAGAAGAACCGGGATGTGGCTATACGTCCAAGAGATTCAGATAGCTGACGAGATCGTAAATTTCTCTTTATCTGTCTACAAGTTAGCATCCACACTACTGCCTGCTTTTATGATGATTTAATATCAAATAGGAGTTATACCAGAATTAGTTTGTTTTTCCACTTCTGGAGATATTTTCATTGAATTATGAAGTATTGGAAATTAGTGCTAATATTTTCTTTCAGCATTTTTTTTCTCCGAGTGTTGAGAAACATTATGATTACTGATCATTTTGATAAATTATGGGATCTTCAAAGTATGGGACAGCCGTTACCCATACATATAAAAGAACAATTTTTTTTTAGTATTATGTATGTATGTTCGGATTTTTTTTTCTCTCTTTACGCACGCCCAGATCTTTGACTTATGAGATCAAATTTAGCAAAGTGATGGATTAGCACAAGAGGGGAGCTGACGCCACAGTAATTTTTTTTAAATACAAATTATATTTTTATTTGTTTAATTTTAAATGGTAAATTCGGGTTTTCCCCCCATTTTCCCGAATTTTCTTTTTTCTCTCTTTTTTGTCTTTGATGTTTTATTTTATTTATTTCTCTTTATATATTTTCCATTTTGAGACGTATTGAAGAAAGTTGGTTGGAATAAAAAGATGCTTTTTTTCTTTTGCAAACTATTCGATTCCATTCGTGTGACAGAATATTATGCTTCTGTGTTTTAATTTATAAACATCAGTAAAAAATCGTTTTCTTACATTTTTTTCTCTGCCTTTTTATGTTTTATTTTGCAACGTATATTTTTATTGAGATTTTGATCGTCCTAAAGATTTTTTACGTTTATATTTTTAATCAGAAAAACCTGGAAAATTCGGTACAGTAGAATAGTTCATTGTAAAGATGTATTAGTTATTTCGTGGTTTATTGTTTAAAAGTTTTAAATAAATGGTCTTTTTTTCAAACATTTTGCTTTTTTATTCAAACCATACTGACTTGAATGAATACTTAGTATGGCCAATGTGCAGGTGATTTTTTTTTATGGTTGATGGGCTACCTCCGAAAAAAGTCAGGGAATTTTTTTATAAAACCTGGAAATGTCAGGGAAACTGAAACAGCAAAAATGATGGCGACCCTGTTTATTCTTATTCCCGAGAAAGAAACAGAAACAATAAGCTCGTAATTACAAAACACATCATCATAATGAAATCGGAATTAGATCAAAGACAAATGCAATCAGACTTTCAGAAATGTCTACGAATATGATCTGCTATATTACTACTTAATTGTTAATTTATCATAATGATATTATAGCTAAAAAAGGAGCCACTGTTATTTATAATGTGTTAAAATATCAGTGCACACTTTTTGCCACACAGAAAGTTTTTAATTGCACGTATTGCATCAGCAATTTTTACGTAACCGCTGACCACGACATCTAAACTGATACTAAACTAATGGTTTCTTTCGGCTTGAAAAAATAAATTTTCCCTCGAAAAGTCTGATATTTAATCGAATCCTGACTCTTACTTTTCAAACTGTAATTTGATTTGCTTCTCGCTTAAATCTCTTTATTTATAATTATTTTATTTGATCGTGCTGTGAATTCTGCATTACAAAACTCGTGGACATTAACGGCAACTAATTTGTCAATAAACCCAAATCAAGTGAAGGTAAAAATCAGTAAAATGATAAGAGTTTCTTGCAGAAAAAGATCCGCTAATTTAATGAAATCACTATTTTATTCTATGTCTAGACAATTTTACGACAAAACACATCCAGACATTTCTCATTTTTGTCTTTTTATTCCGTCTAGCACTCATTTGTGAAGAAAGGAGTACCTGTTGAAAAAAAGATTTTGTATTTTAGCAGTCATAAAATCGCTGCAACCGCCATTTTTTCTGCTTCACAAGAAATTTTTCTTCTTGTTCATCTTAAGGATTGGCTGCGTAATTCCGGAATTTAATGGATGCGTTCCGCTGCTATAAGAAATTTGAATCGTTGAATATGTTTTATAATTGAAAAAGAGGTTGCACAACGGCCCTATTAATCTGAACACCATTTATCCGAATCTTTCGTTTAAAAGGATAAGAAATAAGCAGTATTGTAAGTATCTGATATGTTATATTTAATTTTATTTTTAAAAAAGCAACGAAAATTCCAACACTTTCAGACAAAAAATTCAGCCATGAGAATAATATTCATGTCTCTGGAACCGAGATCAGCGCAAAGTAGAGTAAAACTTCGATTAACTGTCACCGTCCGAACCACAGCTATGACGGATAACCGAATAAATAGACGGATAACAGAAATCTCCGTACAGTAACGTGATTTCGCAGCTGGCTTGAGACGAAAATGAAATTAAAATCCTTTAAAAGTGAATAATACATACAAGTTACATTTAATTTTACAAAACGATCAATATAAACTTCTGTATTTAATTTTACAAAACGATCAATATAAACTCCTGTATTTAATTTTACAAAACTATCAATATAAACTTATGTATTTAATTTTACAAAACGAACAATATAAACTTCTGTATTTAATTTTACAAAACGATCCATATAAACTTCTGCATTTAATTTTACAAAACGATCCATATAAACCTCTGCATTTAATTTCACAAAACGATCCATATAAACCTCTGCATTTAATTTTACGAAACGATCCATATAAACTTCTGTATTTAATTTTACAAAATGATTAATATAAACTTCTGTATTTAATTTTACAAAACGATCAATATAAACTTCAATAAAAGAGTATCAATGTATAGAAATGTACTGTAATACTATAAACCTACATTACTTTTTTTCTAGACGATGACGGATAACAGAAACTGACGGTTAATCTAACTGATAAATGCCACTTCTGTTTCAGAAGCTGTCAGTCACTGGAAAGGTGTTGGAAGTCACATATTAAAATTCTCAAAATGTCCACCATCATCGGTAGTGACATGTCACAATCGAAATACGAAATTAACAGCGAAGCTCTTCAGCATCGCTAATGGAATGGTAGCACATTTTTGACTGATGATTTGCTCCAGTTAGACCAGGAACGTCGAATTTTGTCCATACGACATATCCTTAAACTTTCTTGGGAGAAATCGCATGGATTAAGATCCGGCAAGTACGGTCACCAAATATTTTCCTTGCAGACAGCATGTAGGAAGTCCAATACAATAACGTGTTTATTAAAGTATTCTTTCAGAAGAGAGAAAATCTGTCTGTTCGTTCAGGCGTCGAACTGTCTTGTTCGAAAATTGGACAATATGTTTAAAACGATATGTCGTCAACGAAATTGGCAGTGATGTTCTGCAATGGTGTCAATTTCATGATTGTGGCTTTATGACTGGTGATTCGCACCACTTCCACAAACATTGTGGAATTTTGTCGATACACCGCATCCTTCAAGTGCCCAAAAGGAAAAATCGCATGTATTGAGATCTGTGCTGGTGGTACAATGTAACGACAGCATTATCAAAACATTCCACCAGGAAAGAGAAAATCTTGACCGATATGATGAGTGATGAGGTCTCACACCATCTAGCAAACACAATGCTTTTTCGGATAAATATTCCAGATGTTTCGCAGTTGTATCCGAGGTAATGTAGCCCTACCTATCGGAGACATTTTGTACTAACAAAAGGAAGTGTACTTGCAAAAATCAGTTACCTCACTCATTAATATCCTACAAGAATAACTTAAATAATTGTCATAGTTTTCTTACTTCACCATTTAAAAAACCGTGATGTTACTGACTGCCCTGTTAATCATGAGTTAGAGACTGTTGGCTAATGCGCGCTACCGACTGGTCATGTGATATCGAATATTTATATTATTTGGGGGAGGGCGGTGGCAGAAACTGAGAGGACTTAAGCAAATAGAGACGTGAGCAATGAAATGAAACCCACAATTACTGCTAATCTTTTTTCTTAACTGTTAATCTCCATGTTGCGTTGCCTGAAGTTAAATGTAATTAAAAAGTTAGAAGACAACTAGTCCGTTATTTCACACTGAATGTCAGTGGAATTTAATCAAGAACAGAGACATAAATTTCATTAGAAAATGATATTGCAGTAACGGACTTCACTGCAAATTCAAAACAGGAGTATTTTGTTTTTCAACCATTATGTGATGCAAACGTTTTCCCTAAACATGCAATTTAAAACAAATTTTAGTTTAAAAATGGGGAAAATGTAATTTAATTCTTATATATAATTATCCGCCCCCAGATTTCAATTCAGAGGAGACAGCACTCTAATTCCTTTAAATCAGACGAAATAGGCCTGCACGCAACATTATCTGTGAAACAAAAATATCTGGAATGATTTGCATTTTACTTTTAATTTCCTCTTAAATATTAAAAGTTGCATTTCTCGTGCAACGAGAAAATTGGGAGGATATTTTCTATTTCCGTATCGCTCTAATTGCAGGAGAGACAGACAACAGGTATGTGTGGAATTCGAAAGGAGAGATGTGCAACGAAAGCTATTTTTGATTAGTTTATGCATCACTTTCTTCTAAGAATTTGTAATCAGAGCCCCTCAATTTCAAATTTCTGATCTATTTTCTTACGAAAAATGTACACGAAGGCGCTTTAAAACTGCAACCTTTCATACATACTATGTAGAAAAATAACTAGTAAAAATTCAGGGGGGAAATGTTCTGTTGTGGTCTGTTTCTAAGAGAAAACTGGAACGAACAAATATTTATTCTTTACTAAATCCGCAATACAGCAATTTGGCTATAATTATAATTTTGCACGAATGGAAACCTTATTCGACTTAACTAATTTGAGTTGGTGTAGTTTACTTTAGTTATATTATCGTCCCGTTTTGAAGCAAAATGAGGGCTTTGGGACGAAATAGGTAACTTTGAATCGTGGTCGGATGACAAAGATGACGCCTGAGCTGGCACCCCATTCTCCAAATTTCTGCACCTCACCAGCGGGAGGAAGTTTGATCTTCGACTTCAGGTTTAACGGACAATATTGGATATTTGAGAGGACACATTATCTTCCCAATATTTTTTTTATTTGACGTATTACTGAAAAACGTTTTGAATGTTGTTCAAAACAGACTGAACTACCCTCTACCACGTGACTTTCCATCAAGACCGGACTTGCTCTTCCAGAGGGCGTTTCGGGTTACCTCGAAGCTGAAACCAAAACTCTTGATGTGAAACTGAAACTTACGCCTTTACTGTGCTCTTCTAATCTTTTGGTTCTAGCTTCATGTACCTGTGTTAGTGCTATGTTGTGATTTATGTGAAATTCAGTCAATATGATGCTTTTTCAATTTGAAAGCATGATTCAGCGTGTCTTATTTCGTCGTGCGTGATTCAATCGAATGGATTAACAAAGTTTATTGCAGATTCGGCGCATGCTCTCCGCGGGTCGATAGAAAAGGTAGAATCTTTTTTGATGTTCAATTTGCTTTGAATAATTCTTACCAATTCTGAATGAAAATAAGATTAATTTCTTGACAGATGTATTGAGACTTAACAATCATATAAAGTCATCTTGAAAAAAAAACCCATTTTGATCTGCTTGTTTAGTTGAAATTTTAATTTTTTAAAGAAAAACTCATTTTTTAAAAATCCATACTACTTTTCCAAATATGAATATTTTTGCTTCAAATTTGATTTGTAGTTTCACCGAAATACAGTAGAGTCTCCCTACAACGAAGTCTCCCTACAGCGAATTTCTCCCTATAGCGAAATTTTTAATCGGAATATTAAATAACATTCAAAATATTCTCCATATAACAAAGTGGTTGTCTCCCTATAACGAATTTTTTCAGACCTTTATCATTTCGATTTTTGTCATTTTTGAAGAAAGTTGATAGTTTCTTAGCAACCAATTCGCTCACACGTGCCTGTTTCTGGAACCACTCACTCTTAAAATGTGAAAATTTTTCTGAAAATTTACCATCACGAAATGCAAAGCAGTGCAAAATAACGGAATTTTTCAAGTAAACGTAAGTACATGCTAGTACATATTATTCTCTAAATTGGTGAATTGTCTTCACTTTTGAGCATTTTATTTATACAATAAAAATTAGTATAATTTTAACAAATTTATAATATATATTACTTCATTTTTAATTGAAAATCATAATTAAATACATTTGAACTTATCGCACCTATTGAAAAGTTTGGAACATTTACTTAAATAACTGCAAAAATCTCTAATCTCCGTATAACGAAATTTTCTCTATAACGAATTTTTCAATTGGAACCAAGCGATTTCGTTATAGGGAGACTCCACTGTATATCACACAAAACTGTGCAAGGAATTTAAGGTGTATATTATATTCGCTTAAATATAGATATTTTACTGAATTATATGGTGAAAAATAAGGAAATTAAGCAGTACCTCATTTTATATCTTGCATATGAAAAAAACTAAGCAACTGAACGCTTATTGCATTCACTGTTTTATCATATACATAACGATAAACGTGTACAAAAAAATTTGAAAGCTCTACCTTAAAAAGGAAAAAAGCCTTAGCATTTTGAAAACATGAAAGTGGAAAAAAGTCCGACATGGAGAAAAAGCCATTTAAAATTGTCATTTGCGCATGTTTTTCATTAGTCATCGTAAATAAAAATCTAAATAAGTTCTGAAATATTAAAGGTACTAATTTGAAATTTTGATAAAATTAGTAGAACGATGAGAGCAACGAAATAAGCCAATAAAGTGAAAATTGTTATTTTGGCTATTTTTTGGGTAATGTGTCCTCTTAAACAAGGAACGAAAAAAAAATTCGGGACCCCCGTCCATGACACGCAATGACTGATTTTTGTGGAAACAGGGCATTTAATTTTTTTCCATTTTGTTTGAAAAAAATTCAACAAGTATATTTAAAAATAAATATTTTTCTTTTGGAGATGTAGATATAGAATTGCATATTCCCACTTTCAGAACCGCTTCCAATTTAAAATTCTATCTTTAGCAAAAAGCAATGAAAAAAAAAGACCATTCATTATTACCAGCTTTTGTATTCGTTAAAATTATGTCACAGGCAAAAAGTAAAATTTCAACTAAAATAAGTAAAGTAGAAGCGCAAATTTAAATTCCACTGAGTATTTAATAATTTATTAATCAAAGATTTTCCGTTTACTTGGTTGCACCATATTTATTAACATTAACTTTGATGATTCTTTTAATTGCTGGTTTTGAATTTAAAAAAAAAATATTTTAATAAATATTTCATCTCCTTGAAAATATTTTGTTTCAAAAATTTAACTTCAACATAAGAAGAAAGTAAGCAAATTTTGTAAATAAGAATGAAATTTTTAAAATAGATTATTTAAATCAATGAATTTAGATTTCATTTTGAAAAACAACTTTCCGTTTGAAAAAACTATCAATATCCATAAACAAAGTACTTAAATAAAATAAAGTATTTTATCGTTTGGTTTATCGTATCCTGTCGATTGCAATACCAATGGATGAACAAGAATAAATAAAAGCAGTAGTTAATGAAACAAATGACGCAAGAATTTTCTTGCAATTAAACATGTTTGTGTGCATAATCTTTTTAGGAACAAAAATATTTACTTAAGACTTGCGTAAGATTTTAAATTTTTAATGAAAGTAATCCTCCATAAAAGAATATTTACAGACACATTTTATTACGGAATATAATTAGTTGAAAAAAATTCCTTCAACTACTTGAAAAGCTTTCTCAAAATAAATAAATTTAATTTTTAAAAGCTTTAGAGTAAACAAATGTAAAAGAAAATTTTAATTTTGCATTTAGTTGTTTTTAAATGAATTGCTGTTAATACGCAAATATAATAAATATTTACGCAAGGCATTTCTAATGCAGTTAAAAATGGAACTAAAAGAACAGAAAAAGACTTTATGAGTATATTTGATGTGTTGATTACATGGCAATAATTATACAATGTTTTTTTAAAAGATAAATTGATTTCGATACCTTTTTTAAAGTGATTGGTATCAAGTGAAACTACATTTTATTCGATGAAAATAGTTACTTTTGGAAATTTTATAAATCACTCTCAAATATTTTTCTGCGTTAAGATAAGGGGTTTATAATTTTGTTATAAATTTTGACTGGTTTAAAAAACTTTTATTATATTTTTAATATTTTCGACGGGGAAAAAATTGAGCTTTCAAGTAATCATAAGTATTGTTACGGAAAACGTTCGGTGAAAACAATCCAACAGGTAGGGTAATGGAGAACGACGCTTTATTCAACGAATATTCCAGAAAGCTTAAAGCACAGATCACAAGAGAAACAGCACTTGTTCAAATTAGCAGCACAAACAGACAGCAATTTACTAATAACAATTAATATAGCATAATTACTAATAACAGTACTATATAACATAATAATAATAATAACTAATATAATAATAATAACTAATATAATAACATAATAACTAATTATATTAACAATAATCTATACTTATAAAAGGCAATGTTTGTGTGCGTGTGTGTGTATGTCTCCGATGTCAAGACGAATCTATCTCACTTACAGCCATGAAATTTGGCACACAGGTAGTCGTAATGGTGACTGAATGCACCTCGAAGCCGAAATTTTAAATTTTAATCTAGAAATTTTTTTTATTTAATGTTTTGTGTTGTTTTGGTTGATTTTTCGCACTAATTTCTCGATAGAATGGTTTCGAATAATTGTACAACAAAACTAGATGGACCATCGGAAAGAGCACGCGATTTCCGTTCTAATGAAGTTAGTTTTGAATTTCTAACGTAATTTACTGAATTTTGAGAATTTTTTAAAAAG
Source organism: Araneus ventricosus (assembly GCA_013235015.1). Taxonomy (NCBI): domain Eukaryota; kingdom Metazoa; phylum Arthropoda; class Arachnida; order Araneae; family Araneidae; genus Araneus; species Araneus ventricosus. The sequence goes on from BGPR01000479.1 coordinate 15,340, forward strand.
TAGTCAGTTTCACCATCTAAATGTTAGTTTTGTTTTTAAATTTGTTGCATCCGACTTTCTAATAACACTATTATTTTCAATTTTTTTCAGCTTATAACTAGAACGGTTCTGTCGGATTTAAAACAAGAACGGTTAAAATATCTTCTTCCGTTTTTTTTTAAATTAATTTTTTTCTGGGCCGTTGAGATTTATTTTTCTCGATCGAGTTCCTCGCGCGGCACTTCTTCGGAACGTTGATGCCAATTTTGATTGGCGGACGCATAGGATACGTCATGACCTTCACCTGAATGAATTACTTCGATTATTATTTTCGGATTTGATTTATATTTTGCTTGCTGTACAATAATCATTTTCACGTTCCAATTTTGTAATATTGTTTTGGATTAACGTACTCTGCACTGTAGCGCGAAAAAAAAAAATAATAAGCAGAAAAATCAAAAAATGTGTATCTTTTGTTTTGATTTTGTTTTCAAAACTTTTTCATGTCATTTGGGCGGCTTTTTTTTTTCATTTTGTTCAAGTCCTGATTCCACGGGCAACGCCGTGCGCGTACTGCTAGTAACTAATATATTAACATAATAACTAATTATATTAACAATAATAACTAATATAATAACATAATAACTAATTATATTAACAATAATAACTAATATAATAACGTAATAACTAATTATAATAACATAATAACTAATTATAATAACAATAATAACTAATATAATAACATAATAACTAATATAATAACATAATAACTAATTATAATAACAATAATAACTAATATAATAACATAATAACTAATTATATTAACAATAATAACTAATATAATAACATAATAACTAATATAATAACATAATAACTAATTATAATAACAATAATAACTAATATAATAACATAATAACTAATTATAATAACATAATAACTAATTATAATAACAATAATAACTAATATAATAACATAATAACTAATTATAATAACATAATAACTAATATAATAACATAATAACTAATTATAATAACAATAATAACTAATATAATAACTAATTATAATAGCACTTTCAATACCGCTCGGCATCTATCAGCTTACCAGATCGCATTGCGGACAAAACTGGAAAAACAGAGATTCCGAAGAAGTTGTCACTCCAAAGTAGTTATCTCGTCTCGGCAACTCCAGGTATTTATAGTCGTCCCCATAGGATGTGACGTCACAGAATAGGACAAAAACTATATCATTTTTGAGGACCTTCGTTTTGTCACCAAAGTTGTATCAGCTTAGTATTCGGCCAGCCGAATACCGAATAGTTGCCGAATATTCGTTACGTATTGTTCAATTATTTTTTTTAAAAATTGAGTTTTAAAATTTTTTAAAATATTCAAAATTCTGTTAAAATTGTCTGAAATTTTAAACATAATAATATAATAAAATGTAGCCTAACAAGTAGACTATGACCATTACATTGTACACTTAAAGTAAGTAGATTATGGCATTTTGAAACACGATTCGTTAATACGTCATTCTCGCTAGTACATCGTTTTAGAAGGATCACTTGAAACGACGTGATAAAGAGGTCTTACTGTATTATTATTTGCCGTTGGAACTCCAAAGAGAGTCAAGACGTTCAAACACACTCCAAAGACATTCACTCGTCTCAGCACTTCTGGGTCTTTAAACCTTTTCCGACAGGATGTGAAGTCATATAGAATTATCTCGAAGGTTCCCCATAGCTCCGTCCCTAGTAGAGATAGGATTAAAATTTAAGAAGATTCGAGAACCTTCATTTTGTCGCCAAGGTCGGGGGGCATTAGCTTGACCTATCCCCAATTGCTAGTAAGAACCTCTGTAAATGTATCTTTCCAAACGTAAGATTAACATTGTGGATAACCAGCATTACATGTTCCTACTGTAACCCTGTTTCTCATTGAAGGCAAATTGTGCGAGTAGTCTGTTCGACTGATTCTATAACACAATTTTTATTTCCAAACTAAGAAAAACAACAGTGTCTTTTAACTTATTTTGAATATTTATGTTCTTTCCAAAGAAAAAAAAATGATTTTTTTTAACACTGGTAAAAGGAATAATCGAAATAAGACAGCAAACATAAAATACTTCTATAAGTAATCACACAATAACCAATTTGTTGTGAAACGTCTGATATAAGAATCTTTACAAAAATCTGATAAAACGTTCCAACAATGAAGATAAGATTATGCACTTGCTTTCCTAGACGGCTAGAGATAAAGGAAGCGCGTCCTAATTAAGAATGTGCATGATGTTCAGAACTACTCTCAGTTATAAGCAGGGATCTTTTAGATTTTCGAGGCCCCGTGAATACCCTAGTAAATACGAAAAAGAATAAATTAATTAAAATATTTAATTTTTAATACAAGAAAGAAAGATATACAAAATTTATTCATATGTAAAAATGGAAAAATAAAGTGAAATGAATGAGACATCTATGAAAAAATAAGGAGAGTCTTCATACCTGAGCTGTCAACAATAGAAGAGAAACACGCAATTAAATATCTGTAATAGCAGTGCAACTAGTTGAATTTTAATGAAGAAAAGAACTGGTGCAAATTATGTATAAAATATTTTAAAAATTTGTTACGATTAGGAATAAAAATTGGACAATTAAATTGGTATCATGGAAAGACAGATTTTTGAAATTTCAGGTGTTTTAAAATTAATCTTGTGCAATAATATTTTCGAAAGTTATCACCAAGTCACCAAAATTTTGCTTCATTTTTCAATTAATTAAAAAAAATTCAAATTTAGAAAAAAAATCGCTCCGAAACATCCTCACCCTCCAAAATATATTTGTGCCAAATTTGGCAAATTTGCCCTGCAGAATGCCAAAGCACACATAGATACACACTCGCCTTTATCATTAATAGAGATTTTACGAAATTTTTCTAATATGTTTTTAAAGGAAACCCCATTTAAAAGTTACTACAAAGCATTGTATTTAATTTAAATCTATATTCGCATAACGAAAGAAACGGCAAAAAGCAGTATTAAAATTTTTAATATGTTTTAGTAAAGTATATGAGATCTTTTAGTATTTCAGATATAAAAAAAATAACATGTCCTGTATTTTGACACCCTATTTATTATGAAACAACCAATCACAAAGATTTTATAACTGTAATATATTTAGAAGGATACAAAAAATAATAGCCAAAAGAAAGTTGATACAGAGTTTGAGATCTATAGCCCATTGGTGCAGAGTTCTCTTATAAACAATTTCTTCTTTATATTTTGTAGCTACACTTAAAACAACATGGTACAAGACAAAGACATCTAAAAGTAACACGTAACAGGAATATATTTTTAGCATCAAAATATACCGAAGTATATTTAATTAGAAAAGCTATTAATAATTAATTATGAAGTGTAAAGCTATTTAATAAACATTTTTTTTAATTTTGGAGCTAACCTTAAAATAACACGGTACCAAACAACAAAATCTAAATATAACACGGAACATAAACACATTTTTAGCATCAAAATATACCAACACATCTTCCAATTAGGAAAGTTATTTATTCAAAATTATTTACTGTTTTACTAGATATTTGCCACAAGCACTGTAGACGTACATAGAAGTACATAAAGATTAAAGAGATATAAAATTCGATTAACATTTTACGTAAGAGTAGTTTGTACAGTGTATCCAATTTCTTTTCAGAAATTAAATTAGAAATATTTCATTACATTTATATTTTCATGAGAAAATCATTTCCATTTTTGAGAAGGAGTTAAAAAATGGGATTTTAGATGCTGATTAAAGACATTCGTCGAAGAACTAAAGAAACATGTCGGTATTATTTTGTTACATAACTGAAATCTCTATGTGGTTCGAAATTCTATCTGTAAATTCTCCCTCCCGTCTAGACTATTGGTTGCATACTAAGAAAGAATATGACACATTTTAGTAGCCATAATTTTTTTTTCTTAAACTCGCGAAATTTTGTTTTTTCATTGTTATTTTTGCAGTATGAGATATTCAGAAATCAATATAATGGCTATGAACAAACATATCAAGCAGAATTTCAAGTGTTTAAAATAATTAAAACAAACTTTTTTAAAATATGAAGTTATATAACATATTATTTAGTTTCCTAACTGATATTTTTTCACTAATGGTAAATTATTATCTTCTTTATTATTATTGCTACAAATGCGGGAATATTTCGTTAAATTTAATTAAAAGGAAGTATTAAATTATCGTTTTGGAAAATAAAAAAATATCTAAATAAAAATACATTTGAAGAATTTAATTAAAGAAAGTATTAAATTATCGTTTGAGGAAATAAAAAAATAACTAAATAAGAAATACATTTGAAGAAGTATGACCAACTTTTTTCCAAAGAAAACAAGGTCAGAAATGAATTGAAGACCAAAAAATATCGTAAATAAAAGAAACATTTTATTCATTGCGACAATAATACAGAATACACTATAATGTGATAAATGGACAATAAAAACATTTGTAACATTATTTATTGTACACTTTTGGAGGAAAGACAGATCTTACAAAAGAAGGACGGTTGGACACCTTAAAATAAAGGATTATCCTTCACGGAAACGTTCTATCTCAACTACAACAAGAAAAGGTACAGAAAAAAAGTATTGTTCTAAAAAAATAAACATGTATGATAAAAAAAGATCGCAAACGTGTTACGGACATCCTAATTATCATCACATATAAACTTTAGCAAATGACCAATAAAGAAATAAATGCTTAAGTTACTCTTCTTCAGTTAATAGTCTTGTATTAATCCATGTAACATTTTTTTTTCACTTATCTTGAAGAGATTTGTTTATCAGAAATGATATCCCCTCTGGACTTCTGGTCTCATCACATTTCCTGGGCAGAAAATAAACCGACAAAAAAATGATAAGATAAAAAAAAAGGAGTAACTGGAATGGAAGGGTGAAAACCTCCGCGGACCCAAGATTTTTTTCCGCAACAGATGATTAAGTATGTTTACGTTGTGTCTTCCGAATACAAAATGCATTTTTTCTCTATGTATTGCTGTTCAATATCTTTCGAAAAAGAAGACGCCTTTTTTCTCATGCAAAGTATCATGTTTCACTGACACCATAAATCTTATCGCTTTTTTTAAAAGACAAATTGTATATCTATGCATTTCTAACAACTTAAGATTTAATTTAATTTAAAAAATTTGAACATCTTTTTTTATTTTTTATGGAGTCCAAAATTATTGTGGTTGTCTGTACTTTATTATAATTCGGTTTTACGTGTTTTTTTTTATTTAAAAAATATGTATTGCTTTCGGAAAAATTTTATTATTGATTGGCATCCAAAAATAAAAAATAAATGGATAACATAAATCTTATCGCTTTTTTAAAAAGAAAAATTGTATATCTATGCATTTTTAACAACTTAAGATTTAATTTAATTTTAAAAATTTGAATATCTTTTTTGTTTTTTATGGAGTCTAAAATTATTGTGATTGTCTGTACTTTATTATAATTCGTTTTTACGTGTTTTTTTTTAATTTTAAAAAATATGTATTGTTTCCGGAAAAATTTTATTATTGATTGGCACAAAAATAAAAAAATAAATGGATAACTGTAATCGCCAATCGATGCCGATTAATTAATTGAAGATTATCGATGAACGAAAAAATAACAATAAGCAATACAGTTTTAAGTTCGGATATAGTAAAGCACCGTTTATAAGTTTCTCATTTATACGTCGTTTCATCATAATTCCGATTCACTCGTAGCATTGTAATGATAAGTACTTCGTTTATACGACGCAAAGCTCCGGTTATACGTCGTTTTTAACCTTTCTAAAGTTCGCAAAACATCTGTCTCAGTCATTGTTTTATCGTTCCTATTATTGTAAGATTTTTTAGTTAAAGCTTTTAATTAAGATTAAGATTTTTTAAATAAAATACCTCCTGCATGCACATGAGTCGTATAAAATAAGCAAATGTATACTTAGTACACAAGAGATGCAATAATCATATGATTTTTCTTACTTTTAAGATAATTGTTTAATTTTAAAATTAAATTATCGCTTTCAAAACTATGTAATAATATATTAGTACTATCATAAAAAAAAACTTTAAAATTAATACTTTTAAATTAATTTAAATTTGTAGCAATCAAAGTTGTTTAGTAAAATTTTAATTTTACGTTTTTTCATTTATATGTAGGGTTGCCATACGTCCCTTAGAAACTGGACTATCACAGTATTTCACTACTCAGTCCCGTATTAATATTTGTCCCGTTTTTTCCCTACACTTATTTGTCATATAATTTTAAAACGATTTGCGCCCAAATTTATAATTATGTGAAAGAAGAAAATGCTATAATTAAGAAAGTAAAATCAACTTTATAATATGATTGTGTTAAAAAGGATTAGTTTTGTATCTTTTTTATTATTCTAAGTGTTAATTATATTAGATTGCTCAAACTTGATTGATTTTTTTTATCAGAATAAAATAGACCATTAACTACCCATTTTTTCATGTTTTATTTATTTAATACTTAAAAGTCCCGTATCAATGGTTGGCAATTATGCCAACCCTATTTAGACTCATAAGTGGTGCTTTACTGTTATTTGAAACAGTATTTCAGTTGGTAATCATCTTCCATTCAAAGAATTTGGGTTTCACAATGGCAAATTGTACTTTAATAGGCGTAGTTTGCCATGTAGAACTGAACTATTCTTCAATCCTTTGCACAACAGAGGTATTCATTGATTAATTTTGGAAAAACGCATCATTAGAAATTTTCCTGCTGTGTCTCTCGAATATAGTTATACAGTGGAATCTCCCTATAACGAAATCGCTTGGTTCCAGTTGAAAAATTCGCTATAGAGAAAATTTCGTTATACGGAGATTAGAGATTTTTGCAGTTATGTAAGTAAATGTTCCAAACTTTTCAATAGGTGCGATAAGTTCAAAAATATTTAATTATGACTTTCAATTAAAAATGTAGTAATATTTATTATAAATTTGTTAAAATTATTATAATTTTTATTGTATAAACAAAATGCTCAAAAGTGAAGACAATTCACCAATTTAGAGAATAATATGTAAAAGTACGTATACACATAAAATGCGTATTGCCACATCCATTTGCTGTTTCCACCCCCACTCCACCCCGATTCTTGGAATCTTGACCCATAGAAATGTTGCTCCTTCTGTAGAAACCCAGGTCCCCACAACTGCATTACCCTTCACATAGCATTCTATTGTTATGTGTTATCGCTGGAATGAACAATGCGAGTGGTTCCAAAAACAGGCACGTGTGAGCGATTTGTTTGCACAGAAATTAGCAACTTTCTTCAAAAATGACAAAAATCGAAAAGATAACGGTCTGAAAAAATTCGTTATAGGGAGACAACCACCTCGTTGTATGGAGAATATTTTGAATGTGATTTAACATTACGATTAAAAATTTCACTATAGGGAGAAATTCGCTGTAGGGAGACTTCGTTGTAGGGAGACTCTACTGTATTTTGGAATTCATTTCCAGTTCCATAATTCAGTGCAATTATAATTTATTGCTCGATTACTTTGGCGTTTTCTAAGCACGCATTTGAATCACAAGAAAGAAAGTACCAAAAAAAAAGAAATCCAACAAATCAATCAATTTTTATCATTTAAAACAAAATCAATACGAAGTTCGAAATTTCTAAAACGGTTTCAGTTAACAAATGCTACAACACTAAAAAAGGAAAAATTTGAATAGAAGTTACGTATGTTATGTAAATCATCATAAATGTTTGTTAAACTGAAGATAAAAAAAATTCTGTATTTGGAAAACAAATCACAACAATTTTATAAAAATTCACAATACATTTCTTTAAAATGATAAAATTTTTACTTTTGCGATAGTTAAAATAATATAGATCAGAAAATAAAAAAGAAAAAGGGAGCTAGAAAATATATATATATAAATCATTAAAAAGTTCTTTCTAAACTAAATTTAGGTTAAGTTTACTTTAGTTAGCTTAACATCCCATATTTGAAGCTACACGGCCCCGTTTTCGATACATTTAGTCATTTCGAACCATAGTCAGATGACATTTCATCTGGAATTATCTCCTCAACACATACACCTCTCCAAAGTTCAACAGTATGACAGCAGAACTTTCTGATTTGAAAAACTTAGAAAATAATTTTAGTAACAGTTTTTAAAACAAGCTTTTATTAGTATACTAAAAAGTAGATTTTTTTAAAAAATTTTAATTATTTTCTATTTTTTAGTCTTTAATTTATAATTCATTGATATTAATAATATCAAATCTTGTAGTCATTTTTTCTGATATTCACTGCCAAGTGGCACCACTTGTATTGAATCAAAAGTAAATTAATCAATGAACTGATAATTAAAATTTTGAAAATAGTGTATTTTCATCGACAACACACAAGCGCACAAAAAATGTCAAAACTCTAGCACATAAGAAAATGAGTGAAAAATCAATTTCAAAATTCCATCTTTACAAACAAGAAAACAGTTAAATGAAAGTGAATAATTAGCTTTAATTGAAAATTGTATGAAATGAAAAAGATTTTAAAGAGAAAATACCTTATTTTAAAAGCAAATACTTTTTAATTAAATTGTAACCAAAAAGACAAAAAAAAAATTATCTTGTGCTAGAAAATATGTGATGATAAATTTTGGAACCCTGCTTAAAATTTGAATAAGCAAAGAGAAACGAATAATTCTTAATATTCAATACGGGGGAAAAAGTGGCATATTTATTATAAAAATAGAAGTATTGTTAATTATATTTAGACACTTTAATGTTTCAAGTTTATAAAGATGGAATTTTGTAATCGTTCTTCCACTTATTTCCTGATGTGCTGGGGTTTTGAATTTTTGTGCACTTGTGTGTTGTCGATGAAAATACACTATTTTCATATTTTCAAAATTTAATTATCAGTTCATATCTATCCATTTAATTAAATTTGATTCCACACGCGTGGTGCCACCTGGTAGCGGATTTGGGAAAGAATTGATTTCAAGATTCCGTAATATTTATAATAATGAATTATAAATTTAAAATTAGAAAATAGTTTAAATAAAAAACATCTTTTTAGTACACTAATAAACGTGAGTTTTTAAAAATTATTTTTAAGCAAATATTTTAAAAGTACACTGTTTTTTGCTTTAAACTTTTATTTAGGATAACATAACAAGTCAAGAAAACAACGCGCCCTTTTTAAATTATCGTTGGAACGATTATTCAAACGGCAAAAGGATTGATTTTCTAACTGAACATAACCATGTTGTCTTGATATCCAACGAAGACTAGATCGATAATTCTTAATAAAATGGCCAGGAATACCGCCAAGGCGCCGAGCTGTGTATTGTATGGCAACCTTAAATCTCCGAGATGGGCGAAAGATTCTAATAATTGATGACTGTTTCAAAAGTTAAGTAGTTCTCTTTTTCTGATTTTTAACTCAAATTTGTGAGTCTAGTCTAGACGATGTCAAAACGATTTCCTTTAGAATTACCGTTCGTAATTTATTGCAGTGTTGCTGATAGGTATTCAGTTTTTTCTGTCCTTAAGAAACATTTATTTGGCAACTTAATGTTCGGAATTACAATAGAGTTTTGATTTTGATTTTTATACTGATTATAGATGAAATAGCAAAGAGGATTATGATGATGAAACATATGTTTTCATGAATTTATTGTTTTGTGAATCGAGTTGCGTTAATTTGGTTCCAAGATCAACATGTAAAGTAATAAACGATTTTTATTACATGGCATTATTGTAAATTGAGCAATCGTAAACTTGTTTACAGTTACAGTTAACGAGAAAATATTTTCTTCAGTGTTATTGATGAATATTAAAATGCAAGATTCCTCAGTTTTTCGATAACAATTTTTGAAAAAATTGTATGTCTTCTATTATTCGTGCAGAGAAAATGGATGATTTCGAAATTCGCGAAATTATGTACCACTATTTTTTAAAAGATGTAAAGTATATTAGATTTTAATTTAACCAACAGATTCAAATTATTAACAAATTTAAATTACCTTAGCTACCTATTAAGTAATAACTATTACCTATTAAGTAATAACTATTACCTATTAAGTAATAATTATTTTACCTAATTACTTTTCTAAGTACTTGAAGAGATCCATTTTCAAGAGTACAAGGAATGTAAATTTTTATTTAACTGTATAGTTGTAAATGATATGTGCGAAAACTTACTCATAATATAAACAATTTCTCGTTTTTTTAAAAAAAATTCATAATTAGAGTTGGTTATGCAAATTTTTCATAGCGAATGCTAGATACTAGTTACGTGGTAATGTATAAATGTCCTTCTACGAGTTAAATCTTGGTAGAAGGACATCTATGACAATATAGAATTAATATAATTGGGATCGTGTTAATAATGTTTTTGAATATTCCACATTTCGTATATAGCATAAAATTATTTATAAATTTAATTCTTTGAACGAATTTTGTTAGTTTTTTTTCAAACACGCCGATCAAAATAAAAAAAGGACACCATAGAATAAATGAAAAAAATTTAAACGTTCTTGAATATCTTAAACACAAAAGATAATACATAACGTTAAGTAGTTTATTGTTTTAAAAAATGATTATTGAATTAAATTATTTATTTAATTTAGCAAGGAAATTTTCATAATTCATTTTTTCCTCCTTTATTTCTATAATTCTATAATATTTTTAGGCTTTATTTTTCTTAAAATGCAACATTTTAAAACGAATTTTCTGTCAATAAATATTACAGTCATATTTTTAACAAAATTTTGCTAAAATTCCTTTTCTTATCGTAAACAGTATTTCCTAGTATTAATGAAAAACATGTTTAACTGTTACAGCATACGAACTTATTACTACTTTAAGTGTACTAATAATGTTTAAATTTAATTGTTTGTGTTATGAACATTTTTCTAAGACGTAGACTTGGGATGTGTGTATGTATGGAATCAATTAACGTGACATGACTATCACATGAGAAACACAACTGCGCATGTCATATAACTGCGCATTGTTTTACCTTGTGCTGTAATATTACGTCTTTTTCCTCCAGCAAGATGCGAAATGGATTCATCAAGTAAACTGTTAAGGTGCGTCTGGCCTCTATTGATCTTTATTTTACGACTGAATTAGATAATATAAAGAGGTTTCCAATTATATAGCCATTTTATTATTTTACCTATAAATGTTTCATGCATGAATTCTTTATTAAAATATTCACTTATTGCTTATTGTCTGCTTTTTTAATATTTAATTCCTATGAATGATGAATACTAAATTTATAAAAGTTTAAAAAATTATGTATTTGTTAAGTATAAAAAATTTGAATTCATGTATTAATGTAAACATCTTTCACCATTGCTGAAAAACTACATCTTAGTGATCGCTCGAATTAATTATAATATTTCTAGAGCTCTTGAATGAGAAAAAATAATTTTTTAATATTTCCTCTTCTTTAAGACACAAAAAAAAGTTATCAAGAAGTCTTAGAGATTTAACAGAAAATAATTAACGAGCATTTTTGAAGATATCGAAAGTCTAAATGTTTCTTTTATGCATTTAAAAAACAATCCAGAAACATGAAAAAATATTGAAGTTCTCGTTGTTGCTTTTTCTTGTACACTTCTAAATACCTTTTCAAGTATCTCTTTTTTTCACCTTGCTCTTCTTCCTTTTTCTTGTCGTGAGTACTTAGAAAGAAAACGATTTCAAAAGAAGGAAGATAAAAAAAAAAATTAAATAAATAAAAGATCAAGAACATCGTTTGTAAAATTTTTAAAGAGTGTGCTTAGCAATTAGTTTTCATTCAATTCCTAACCCATTACGCAGACAAAGCAAATTTAAATACATTCCAATCTTTCTTTTGTGCATAATCATCCTTACGTGCCGATGTTCCAAGTAGTTTATTTTTTTTCATCATCTTTCAATTAAAAAAATGAAACAAGAAATATATGCAAGTTTAAGAGGACTTTTATCACATTTTTTAATCAGCATGCATTTCGCTTAGCTGCATTCTTAAATTAACAGAAATTTTGCATCCCATTATTATTTCTTTCTTTTAAAAATAATATTCCATAAAAGTTCGTTTTTAAATTTCGTAAGCTGCTTATTCTATCAGAATATAATAATTCGGTTTTATAGATTATTTTTTGTCGTCTGCTTTCCTTTTGTTGCCAGATTACATCGTAAAAGATACTTTTTATCAAAAATTAGAAACTTAAAACTGTTTTTTGTTATTTTGACCAGCGTATTCATTCGCCAACGGTGGGATTTTAAAGAAACACAACACTTAGGATACTTAATTAATAAAAGTCAAGGACTCTTAGCTCACGCTATGGTCAAGTGATTCTCGTGAACTTTTCATAAAGAAACGTGATGTATTGTGATTTACTTGGTTGATTTTTAATAAGATTAACCGCCATTGTGAAGGATTTATTGATTTAATGGTCTTAAATGCGATACTGCTTGTGTAATGCTAAATAATTGAGAGATTAATATTTTTACCGTAGCATTATAAGCTGGAATTAGTCTTTTAACCATAGAAGCTTTTGAAACATGATATTTATATTTAACTGCTAGATGCATTCGGAAATTTAAAAGAAACTTTAAAATATTATTTTGTTATTTTAAGAAGTGCATTTGGCTGTAATTTGCAATCTCGGTAACTGCGTATGTTAAAAACATAACTAATGTCTTATTTTAGAGATAAAGGGTAACAACAGAAATTACAAAAAAATTTTGAAAATCGGAAAAGAGTCACGCGAGTAAAGTTGTCCTACGCCTTTAACATAAACCGGCTGTTTGAAAAAGACAGCCTCCCGTCATTTTTTAAAAATTTTGTTTTATAGAAATTAAATCGGAAAAATAAAAACTTATTTTTTCACTAGAAGTATTACTAGAGGTTTTCATGCTGTAATAATTTTGGTTTTACTTTTCCGTATACTTAAAGATAGTAACGTCAAAAACTTGTGCAAGCATTTATACCAACGTTTAACCATACTGTAAATAATATTAACAGGTGTCTGTAGGCTTGCTTCATAGCACAGCATAAAAAAATTGGCATTAAGAACATAGTTCAGGATATCTTGGAGAATCCTCTTGATTCGAATGATTAATGGTTCTAATAATGTTGGTTTTAGTTTTGTTAATTTAGTTTTGTTTTGTTAATTCAATTATATTTATATTATTTATCCCTCTATTTTTCTTTCTTTTCCGCTTGTTTTATTTATTTATTATTATTTTATTTTATCATTTTTTATTTATTTTTATATTTGTTGTTATTTTTCTTATATTTATATCCTATATATGCAAGATGATTTCAACTGATGGTGTGAAACTGACATATCCAATGAAGATGCAGGCTTATAGAATGAATAACAGTTTTTTTAAACTTCAGACATATTTCGATCAACTCAGGTAAAAAGATTATTCAATGATTAAATACTTATAAATTCCTTCATGGCCTTCACGAAAACTCCTACGCCCAAGCGGGCGTCTTGCTAGGGAAACATTACATTGTGAAAGAGAAAGATGCAATATCGCAGCGAGCTTGAATAGTATTTTAGAAACGGGGAATTACCGAAATTGAGGCTTGAGAACTATTGCGAATCTAAGTTAAAGTAGAAGTGCTTTTATCATAGGATTGAAGTAGAAGTAATTCGTTCGTAATTAAAAATGAACTGGCTTTTAAAAGGATTTATTTTAAAGATGGCAAAATTTCTAAGTCATTACATCTATATTTATATCGTTATTTTTGAATGTTATATTCTTATATGCATTTGCTATTATATATTGCCATCAGTAATTTCGCATTCTTACGCTGAACGGAATATCATTGAACATAGAGCATGATGCCGCATGTCGTCAACACAGTATAAGATGTTTGACGACATGCGCATTATGCTCTATGTTCAATGCAACATTTAATTACATGCATAGATGCCCATGCGCAGTAACGCTTGATGCGACTATAATGACACATAAATTGGTTCTATTGAAGATTGTTAAAATTTCTTTATTTTCTTCGATATCATACCAACTTTTTACTTTTTTTAGCACGAGACGTATTGGGTCGGCCAATAAAGATCAAAATATTTTAGGTCGAAATTCGAAAGTCAGACCTGTGAATACAAAAATTGTGCAAAATGCCCACAAGATTTCAAATTGTCACGATTAGCTTCTGGTTATTTTCAAACAAATTTTTGTACGTTACATGCTTGTATAATTCTCGGGGTAATTTTTAATTTATTAAGTGTAGATAAATTTTTGTCGGTTGTCTGATTTTACAAATTAATTACGAAATAATAAACTTGTACTTTGAACACCTTTTTTTTAAAGAAAATTATCTGTAACAAAAACTCACCATAATGCTTTCATTTTACATAATTATTTCATGAGTGTTATTTTAATTTTTAATTAAACGATAATTTAAAAATAACGCATAATTTGATTAATATTAATGAATTGGAATTCTAGGTAAAAGTTGAGAATTCTAACCCTATTAAATTATAAGAAACTAACGGTTTAACAATGCCACGATTGTGTAATGGAAAGGTCTCCGCTTCGGGATCAAGGTTTGAAAACCCGATTCCTCCAAAATTCCGCTCTGTATGTGGACCTGGTGCACGTTAAGTCTGACGTGAGGCGACAGACTTCTGCTAGTATGGCCTGAAAGTTTGTAGAGGGAGTACCGTCTTGGGTGTCTTCCTTGTCATCATACTACGGTTCCAGTGGCGAATACGGGGGCGGCTATGGGGCTGCAGCCCCCCAGAGCTAAAGCAGAATTCTTTATTTTATTTCAAATCACTACAGCTGTTTTTTCTTAATCTCCCTTTTAAAAAAAGTGACATTTCTTCCTGGCTTTTGACAGGCTCGAAAATTTTCCCACTTTTGCGGTCATTTCACTCGTATTTGTAGCGTTGACTCGGTCAAAAACATGTTTTTGCTAGTTATTTCATTGTGTTTTTTTATTAAATTATCGAAAGTATTGTAGTGCTTTTTATGATTCTTATTCTCAGGTGAGTCAAGTCTGTAAAGTTCAAGTGTTTTGGTTTACATAATCCATAAGGTTTGACATTCGTCACGACGATACAAAATTATTTATACCTCAGCCCCCAACTCAAATCCTGGATTCGCCACTGCTCGGTCATAATGTTGCAGGCCTTCCTAGATACTGTTCGCTTCTAAAACCCGAGACTAGCACTTTTGGACGATTTTACTACGGAAAGGGGTGACAGGCAATGAGCAAGACGAGCGTTTCTTTGGAGTTCTTTGTTAGGTCAGGATCGGTTTTTAGTTATTCAAATCAATAAATGAAAATAAAATATTTCTGTGTGCTGCGGAATAAAATGTAAAGATATCCACCTCCGTTTTTCAATTCACCCCTATTTTGGTGAAATCAACTCCGCCTGGCGCATGCGCAAAAGCGCGGAGGGTTTCCGAATCTGAGAATGATCAGTAGCCCTTGCGTTCCTTCAACGCAAAGCGTTTATCTAACCAAAACAAGTTTTAATGCTACTTTGTGATTTGTTGAATTTTTCAATCAAAACCAGCAATGATTTTTATTTTACTTTATTTTTATGGTTTCAGTAGTTCATTCTTTGAAAACAAAACTAGAATCTGGCAGCAAGTGACAGACATAATACTGTGTCAGTGACTGACTCCCCCCCTCCCCTCCAACTGTAACAGATTTTCCTTAGTTTTTATACATTTTCTATCCAATTTTAGAAATCGAGGAAAAAACAACACTTTTCATGGTTAAGAAGTCAAGCAAATTTTATTTGGAAAGTTTTCGGGAGAACAGAAAATATATCTTACTTTTTTTCCATATGAAATGAAACAAAAAATTTAAAAATATAACTCAAGAATGAAAGGCAAAATCTATGTTTCGAGAAGTATAAAAATCGAACTGACATTTCTAGATTGGCAAAAAAGTCTTTCCTGTTGCCAAAAACTTTTCAAACAATCTCTCTATTAAATAACAAAAAAAAACTTTTATACAGTTTCTGTTAAAAAATTATTAGTATTGCAAAGACAGAGTTTCTGTTACTGATATAATTTAATATCTTGGAATATATTTTAAAAGTAAGCACTTTCATCTAATACGTAACTTTTTATTGTATTAGAAACAAATGACATTCTTTGTTAATTTGAGGTATCTTATATTTCGATGGATGAAAATTCCAAAGTCCAGTTGCATTTACTCTGTAGTAAGAATGCTACAGTATAAACGCTACTGAAGTCCATCTTCTGTATAAAAGAGAAAGTGAGTTTTTTCTCTTCGCACTTTTCGAGCAAAATTTATCTTGATATGGTATCCGATGATTTTTTAATGAAGCAAATAATAGCTTGATAGTTTCGATAATACAAAATTTTATGACTTCTTTTGGCGGGATGACGAAATGAATTATGCCAAAGGTTTGTTTGTTTACCTCAGATTAGCTATGGAACTCGCGGGGAAAAGATACCAAAGCTACATCTTTAAACGAAACCTTGCTTAATCTCCAGTGCTTCTTTCTAAACGGGACGATAGTACAATTAAATTAAACCCATTACGCTAATTCGTCATATTTTGATTTTTTTTTTAAAATTCTCTTCTATTTTTTCATCTTCTAAATTTTATTCCTTTAAATTTCATTGTACTTTTTACTTTCTCGTATACGAAGAGAAAGTATTGTAATCGTCAAAAAATTCGAACTCGAGATTTTGACGAATCTCCACGTTTTAGACCTCCCTCAGTCCGAAAAACACAATTTTGGAATTATGTCTGTCTGTGAACACGATAACTCGTAAACTATTAGAGCTACGGGGATGAAATTTGGTATTTGGTCTTTAAACATAATTTGTAGGTTTCTATCAAATTTTGGACAAAGCCCGTCAGCGGGAAGTTGTCTGTATGTTCGAGGTCATACAAAAACTTGAAAAGCCAGATGGATAAAATTTTATACACAGTTTTATCGTCATGAATGTAGGTCCGTATCAAATTTTGGACCAAATCCGTCAAGGGTTGACTGTCTGTCGGTCCGTATAATTTACTTTTGAAGAGAATCCGTTATCTCCACGCGCATGCGTACTGGTTACTGCTGTTCCCGTAATACGGTCATCTTGGCTCACGGCCAACTTTTTCTCGATTAAAAGTGAATTAATTATGGAGTGTTTTCTTTTAATTTTTCTTCCACGCCGAAACATTTTCTCAATAAGAGTTGCATATTTCATTTGCGGTTAGTTTTATTTTGTATATTTCGTAATGCATTTTTTTCTGGGTGAATTTTGCATTATCTTTGCTCTGACAGAACGAAAGTAGTTGTTAAAAGTAAAGTTATTAAGTAACAAACCAAAATTAGTATCAATTGATTCATCAGTTCTGTTCTTCATGCTTTTTTAATTTCTTAAGCACTCTGCCAATGTGCATGCTATTTTCAACTACAACTATCGGTAGTAAATTTGTAACAATCAGATCGGGGATATTGCTGGCAAGCTAAAAGGCTGCTTAGATGTGTGCAAATCTTTTAGTAACTTACATTAGATAATTGAAATTTGGTATGTGATCTTCTAATTTATCCACGCGGTGGGAGGGGAAACAGCACCTTTTTGGGAAAGTATACGAGAAAGTTTAGGGGAGGCCACTCCCGCTGGTTGAGGATCTATTTATGAAAATTTTAACGGGACGTTAGTATAACTAAATTAAATTCACAATTCTTATACTTACATTATATTTTAATTTTTCAAAAATTTTCATCTTTATTTATTTTTTTAAATTCCATAGTGTTTTTTGAAGATCTATGTATGAAAACGTTAACAGGATGTTAGTATAACTAAAAATAACCATAACGCTTATTCGCCATACTTTAAATTTTTCAAAAATTCTCTTTTATTTTTCACCTTATAAATGTTATTCCTTTAAATTCCATTGTATTTTGTTGGTGAGCTATTTATAAACATTTTACAAATCGGAAACTTCAACACTTAGCTCATGGAAATAATTTTGTATTCCAAAATGTATTCTTCGCATAAACTGGGTATTCGATTATCCATTACGTCAGTAAGAGGACCCGGCTGTATGTTTAAGTGACATCAAAGTCGCAGGGCTTTACAAGACAGCTAGTAATATTCGGTGATAATTAAAGGGGAGCATTAAATCCGGAGTCACGTAGTTTTGTCGTCCTGTTCATTCGAATCCCATTAACTGCATTAACGGCTTGTTTAGGTGCATCGTGTAATGCATTTCATAAAGTTAAATCCAGTTGATAAGACTTGAAATAAAGAAATTAAGTAACAATTTTTATAAGACTT
>BGPR01000479.1:41460-72702 GCA_013235015.1 Araneus ventricosus
TAACAATACCACATAATAATAATAACAATACCACATAATAATAATAATAACAATAACACATAATAATAATAAAAACACATCAAATTTAAGAATCCATAAATTACGTTAATAAGCACAAAAAATGATGCAAGCTTGTGTTAGCAGTGGCATCACTTACTGAACTTATTTTTATGGGGAAAAAGCTTAGATAAATGAAAGAAATCGTTTGTAAAAAACTTTCTACATGCGTAGTAAGATAATTTCGTCGAATGTAAGTTAATTTATATTCATTTTTTATCAAGCTACTTCAAAAGAATTAATATAAAACTGTCATTCGTTTTGTTATAAGAAATCACAATCGACATTCAGAATTTCTACCACCATTTGCAATTTTATATTCTAAGAACAAGTTCCATTTCTTTCTTGAAAAAGAAAGAAAAAAAAAGAATAGAAAAATTCAGCTGGAATTTTTTTTTATAACTGAGATACCTATGAAAAGGACACAAAACACGGGATAAAAAAAGAAAGAAAGAGCTGATCTTTTGTTTGCGGTCACGGTCACAGTTTTAGGCGCGCAGATGGTGAGACATAAACGGCTGAAATAAATTGTTTCGCGAATGGCTCAAGCAGAAAGAGGTGGATTTAATGTTTCAAGGGAGTAATTGTCCTCTATAAATTAACTGGAAGAGGAAATTTATTAATTCAGAATTCCGCTGGAAAGTGTCGAGATTTTTAACAGTGAATGATGATACGCCATACTTTTTAAAGAAAAAACAACTCTTCTAAAAGTATTCTACCTCGCTTAAAGTTGTTAGTTTATTTTTGTTTCGACTCTGCATGTTTTGAGCAGATTAGTTTAAAATATTTTAATTCTGTATCAAAATTCCGTAAGTTTTCGCATTAGTTTTTATATATATTTCTGTTTCTTATGAATGAAGTTTTAAATTTTTGTTCCATTGCTTGCTATGCAAGTTATAAGGTCAAAGCTGATATTTACCTAGCTCATATTATGGAGGTATTGCTGTATAAGACAGTAATTGTAAACATGTGGGGAATGTACCATTAAAAGGCGGTACAAAATAACAAAAGAGGTGGCAGGTGAATGCTTGAAAAAAAAAATAGATTATTAGATAGCTAATTTCTGAAACAAATATGAGAAGTTATAGTCTTTTAATTCAAACATAAAATAACAGCGCTTTAAATGCGAATAAAAATGTTGATTTCTCAGTTTAAGAATAGAAATCCAGAATTCTAAATCTTGATTTTATTTTCATTTCAGAATATTTTTAACCCATTATATGCCAAAATTCTATCACTTCTGTTATTCGAAAAGAAATTACATTAATATGATAACATGAATGAAAACGGTATTTCTGAAATTCTTAATTAGAATTGATTTATTAACTTTTATTTAGAGTTAATTATCTTTTTAATCAAAGAAATTATTTTTTATTGGAATTTTAATTTTTATAGCAGTAAATTCAACATTTAGATGCAAGAATCAAAGCTAAAAAATTGCGCTGCTTCGGTGAGAATAAAAAGAAAACGAGAGTCCCCAAAAAGGGAAAATGGCAAATAATGTATTGATCAAGAATTTTCTGTATTATATTATACTAGCTGTACGCGCACGGCGTTGCCCGTGGAATCAGGATTTCACCAAAAAGAAAGAAATGCCCACAATGACAGGAAAAAGTTTTGAAAACAAAATCAAAACAAAAGATACACATTACTGATTTTACTGCTTATTTTTCTTCGCGATAATGGCATATCATTGTCATAATTTTACTTTGATATTACTTCGTTTTTAACGAAATGAGCTTAATTTTAAAAAAAAACTCTTTCACATCTTTATTATAATCATGCTTTAAGCTACAGTATGCATAATGTTTATTTTTAATCAAAAATATATATATCTATAAAATTTGCTTTATTTCAGCATTGGCATTTCACGATTTCAAGTCAGGACGTTCTGGTATTGCTTGCTTTACGACTGTGTCCAGCGAAGGGAATAAATCACAACTGGTTTTTCCCGCCAGATGGCGTAGCCAGGGCGAAACGGTGTGATTCTTCACAGAGAAAAATAATTGATTTACTACCTAAAAAAATTTGAAAATGATATCTTTATTAGAACGTCAGATGAAGGAGTTTTAAGAATTCCGGATAAATTTTTTTAAATGACTATTTTTTAAAAAAATCCCAAAATTCAGTAAATTAAGTTAGACTTTCGAAAGAAACTTCATTAGAACAGAAATCGTGTGCTCTTTTTGATGGTGTGTCTATTTTTTTCGAACAATTATTCAAAACCATTATTCTGTTGAGAAATTAGTGCCAAAAATCAACCAAAACAACACAAAACATTAAATAAAAAATTTTCTAGATTAAATTTTAAAATTCTGGCTTCGAGGTACATTGAGTCACCATTAAGACTACATGTGTGCCAAATTTCAAGGCTGTAAGTCCCATAGATTCGTCTGGACATCGCACACACACAAACATTGCCTTTTATAAGTATAGATCCACTAAATTTATTTTCAAGATCTATCCTTGGCCGTTGTAGATGATGAGCGAAAAGACAGGCGTATACTAGCAGCAAAAATGCAACGTTTAAAAGGGGGGGGGTCGTCATTTATATGTAGGGTTGCCATGATCGCCTAGCACTGATAAGGGACATTTAAGTGCTAAATAAAAAAAATATGAAAAAAGTGGGTAGGTAATAGTTTATTTTACTCTGATAAAAAATCAATAAAGTTTAAGCAATTTAATAAAATGAACACGTAGAGTAATAAAAAAGATGCATGACTAAACTTTTTTAGGTCAGGTATATTTTAAAGGTAATTTTACTTTCTTAATTTTACCATTTTCTTTCACATAATTATAAAATTCGACGCAAGTCATTTTAAAATTATAATTACAAGTCAAAATTGCTTCAGTTGTCTCTACTTGTTCTTTGTACTTGTTGCAACTTGTTTCTTTCGCCCAACCATTGAATTGACATTAGGGAAAATATTCTCACCACATTCGCATTGTGGGCTGGAATGGCGAATACGTATTCGCATAGCTTTATTAGACATGAGTTCTGATCAATACACTTTGTATCTGCAAAACACTTCAGCCATTTCTCTTCCATACTCAATTTCATAGCTTCTTCGCAGTTTTGGTTGGTATTATTTTTCTCTAAGTAATTCTTTTAGATACAAACTGGTTGAATAGAATCTCAGTGTTGCCAATATCGATGTTTCTTACTTGTAAATATGCAATAGTAGGTTCTATTTGTTCCCATTCAGGAACTTGGCTGAGAATCATCAGAAAACGGGACAAATAGTAATACGGGACAGAGTAGTGAAATATGGTGACAGTCCCATATATACGGGACGTATGGCAACACTATTTATATGGAATGAAACATTGAGTTTAATTTACTGATTCAGTATTCTAAAGGGACTCTCAATGAAGTCAGAACCAAGGAAGCTCGGTTATATAGTCAAAAAAAAATACAAAGCGGACTGAATAAAAATTCTGAACAGCTCGGTGGATATTAATGCATGCATCAACGCAACAAAAAAAGGAATTTTGATATTTATTGTTTTAAATTTTTAAAAACTCTTAAAAGTGGATCAAAACTCATCCAAAATCATCTAAAAGAGGCGCCATTAAAACTGATATGGTAAGTTAGCTCGTTAAGATTCTTTAATAAGGAATCTTTAATTTGTATTAATATACGGCGCAGGGATTCTAAAACTTTTTTTGTGTTTCACATCCCATTCTTTAGCGAGAAAAATTTCTCTTCCCAATTTTGTCAGAAGAACTTTGGAAATATGGTAGCACCTAAAAAAATGAAGTATGGATTAAAGATAACTAAAAGAAAATTTAATATAATTATATCGTAAACTTAAAGGAAATCTTTCATGTTAAGATGTTTTCTCCATAGGTTTTACGATTTTTATTACAAACGTTATTCTTTATTTTCAGGCTGTTTATTTGAATCGTGTGTGAATAACCTTAGAATGACAAATTCTTTTCTCCTGCAAACCCATAGCATACCGACAGGACTAAGAATTATTGTTCCTGAGAAGATTTTCCTCTTTCAGTGTGTCAAAATTTGTCTTGTGAAAATACACAAACGTTAAAAGAATATTTTTATATGCCGCGTCCTGAAATCGAATTTTCGAATCAACGTTGAATCACTGTCAAATTGAATTTTAGGATGCAATAGAATTTTTAAGCAATAGAATAAAGGTTTTATCTTGGAAATTTATATCTTCTCAAGAGCTTTGGGAGATTTCTGTGAGGAAACTTCAGTAAATTTTAATTTAACATTCGATATATCTAGTGGGTTCTATACATTCATGCGTTAGTAAAAATGAAAAACGGTCCTAATTAAAACCTTATTCTTTTAGGCGACGTCAAATTTAGTTTTATGTTAAAGTATAGTTAAAGAGACATTTTACATTAGCACTAAATTGTTGGTTGATGTCGAGTATTCTAACGGCGATTTAAAGAAACAAAAACACAGACAGATTTTTATTACGTAAACAGTCGGATGAAGATACCTGCATCTCATTTATAAAGAAAGAAATGGTATTTCTGTCTCACACACAATATCGTCTTAAACAGGAATCGTACCCAGACCCTCTGGCGTGGCACCGCCGTGTGTAATCTACATTACAACCGAGTAGCAAGTTACCAAACACCCTTTAAAAATAATAGTACTTTTTATATGCAAAAATTGCATAAAAATTTTGAATAGATATCAATAGAAAGAAGATGTAAATCATACTGCTTTTATGTGTTTCTGCATTTGTTCAATTATCGTCTGCAGAATTATGCATGAAAACTTAATTCATATTTTATGCAGATACATCTTCCGACGCTATTAACATTTCTGTTTTTTTATTATTAAGTAATTAAAAGACATTTGTTGAGTCATTACGTTAATTGAATTACTATGGATTGTTTAATTAATAAATCATTTTTAATTTAGTAAAGGTTATTTTAGGTTTTAGCAGCTAAAGTGAATTTCAGAATGAAATTTGATTTTAGAATGAAATGTAATAAAATTATAATATGAGCTACTTTATTTTTCTTTTATGTAAATATATATTTTTTCATACTTATACATAGAAGTATGGAATAAAAATTTGAAAATGTTCATGCAAGCATCTGAATTTTCTATTTAATACTTCATATTTTATCTCTGTTTGTTTTATTATGTGAATATAGTTTTGATGAATTTATGTATCTCGATGAGGAAACACAATGAAATGTTTTTATATCTTCTTTTACAATATTTGAAGCAATAATAAAATTTGCACTAAAGAGCAGGGCAGAAACATCTTTGGTTTTGAATAATTCATTTTTACATTTTCTTTTATATTCAATCTTTCTTTTAATTTCATGATTCTTTTATTAAATCAAGTAATTTGTTATTAGTACTTGAAAAATGAATCATAAATAGAAACACATAAAACTTCTATTTTTGAATAATTCAAATATGGAGTAAACATTATTTTTTAGCTGTATAAAGTGCTCTAACTTCCAATTAACTTAAAAAGTACATTTGTCAGGATTTTTTAAAAATCTATATTTATAATCGTGTGATGCAGTTTTTATTTTAGAGACTGGAATTACTGTGTAAAATATCTTTTGAATAGAATTATTTGAAGAATTATAAAATGTTATATGAAAAAAAATTTACTTTCAACAACAATGAAGCAACAAATTTTTAAAGCAAAATACAATCTGTAATGGAATTTCACACCCGTATAAATGCATTTCCAAACGGTAAAAAGGATGGAGAGTAACATAGAATTTATTTATTACTCATCATATTATTTCGGAATTTGGTAATTTATTTATTATTTTTATTGTTAGTTTTATTTTATTTCGTTTTAGTTAGTATTTAGTTGAATGTTTTATATCAGTTGTAATTAGTATTTTTCAGAAATGTAACAAAATAGTGAAATGAAATTTCAAAGGTATGATTTTTTCCTTTATTCTTTCTCATAGAAATTTTAAAAAATTTGGAATGTTATATTAACTTTTTATTTATTTAACAATGTATTTCAACGTATCATAGTAAACAGTATTCTTAACCAAAAGAAATTTCTTTGATGATGTTGATATTTCCTACTGTAAAGTTATTAAATTAATCCTACTTCACCATGATTTATATTTGCATCACTACATTATTTTACATTTTACAGTAATTTTAAATAATTTTTAACTAACTAATAAATTATAAACCTCACACATTTCTGACTTAAAAGAAGTTTTTTAACAAAACAATTTAATTGAACAAACTTATGTTTTTATTTAGTTAATTTTAATGAAAAAAGACTGTCTAAAATGAAGCCTTTAGTTAACTTTCCTGCATTTCATACACTGATGTATAGAGATTTACTCGAACTTCTGTAGAAAAATAAATTGCGTAGAGTAGGATTAACAAATTTGTCACGATTACTGGAACTATTTTATTAATTAGTAAATTACATTAAAGAGAATTTTTTTATCTCAACTAACATAAACGTTCTAACTTCATTATTTGAAACAAGAGTATTGGTCAATCAATGGATAATCAATGATATCAACATGGTAAATGAAATTTTGGAATGAAACTGATTTTATAAATTGCACCTGTTCCAGTGGGATAAATTATTTTCACATCTTTTCTTGAGTTGTTCCTTAGACTATTATGAAACTAATTTCTATCTTGTCATTTTGATATTTTTACCATAGTTAATACTCTTCCTGTATTCATTTTTAATTTTTTTTAAAAACATACTTAATTAGTTTTCAAATTCAAAATATGTTAATTCAAGAAAATATATTAATAGTACTTAAAAATACATTAAAACAATTTTCTTTTTTAACAATAGAACTTTTGAATAATTCAGTAATTAATGAAACAGTCATTAAATAACTCTGTGTAATTCAGAAGAGAATATCTCTTTAAAAAATGAATGATTTTTTAAAAGAATGTGCATAGTCTTCAATTTATTAAACATTTTTGCGATACATTTTTTTCAGCTTGTTTTTATAATTGAGAAAGAGATTAAAGCTGTGCAAAATTAATAGGTGTACTGAGATTATTATTTGAAAAAAATTAAGATGCGATATTTTCATGTTTAATAAACAAACAATCAATAAAAGAAAATGATAATAATTAAATAAAGAAATCGTTGATTCTTCCCAAATATTTTACGCGATTTTTATAGCTTTCGTGGTGTATGTATACTTAATTCATAACAACATTATTAAAATGAAAACAACATGGAAGAGAATATAAGAAAAGAAACACTACATAAAATCGATCTGATAGTTGGTAGATAATAACGTAATGAATTCGAGTATTAAATAAAACATACTATTTTATCATTCCGATCCGGATAATGGTCGAATGCCTTTTTTATTCTTCTACCTATCAAATGTTTCTCAAGAAATTCGATAAACAACCCTAACGCCATCTGGGAGTAGCGAAAATCATTTTATCCTTCTTTCGAACGCCATAAAACCAGGCAACAAAGAGGGAAAAGACTATTTTATGCTCTGCTTTGTTCTCTCTTTTCGTTCCATTTAATGTCTAGCAATGAAAGGAGAAAAGCAGTTGCAGTTACAGAGAGAGAGAGAGCTTATCGATGAAATAACTAAAAGCTATCGAGTAGGATCGAAAATGGAGATTATTTTCCACCGGTGTGTGGCAACAGCTAATATTTTCTAGTTCGAAATACGTTGATTTCGGTAATGATCATCGTTTCAACAACGAAGGATATATTTATTGCTGAAGCAAAAGCCATTTGTGTGCCTGTTTTCTGGATAAAATAGTTATTACGAGCTATTTGAATTGCAGAATCGAATTACAATTAATAATTTTCACATGAGTATACTATGTTGGCCATATGCTTAATGTTATGTCAGAGGTGTGTTAAATAATGTCAATGATACGTATAAATGTCATACATTTATAAATCGATATTGCGTTATTTGTTATATAATTTTTTTATTATAATGTTATTTTAAATATTCTTATGTGAGGATAAGACTAAATAGCTTTTACATCTAATATTGTCAGCCGTTATAACAAACGTACAGAATAATGATTGTGATGTACTTCGATAATTTTCTATTCAGTCGTAGTAGTCAAGTCGTAGGAATATCGCATTTACTCAAAACTTTTTCTTTGTTAAATTTTTGTTCCTTTTGCGAAATTCAAACTTTGGCTCCAATATCTCATAAAAAATGAACATTTTACTTGTGTTTTTTCAAATAGAAATACAATCAAAATCTATTAATTTAAAAAAGCATTTGGCATCGATAGTGCAAAGTTGCTTTGAGTCGACTATAAAGAGTGGAGCTTTCGAACTGATAATGAAACAATTTTAGCTGAGGATATCTTTTATTTTGGATCCAGTTTAGTTAGACGACTAAAATTTTTATTTTCCTGCATATTTTAAAATTCCTGGATATACTATTTTAGTGCTAATGAAAATACAATAGATTATGTAATGTATTGGATGTTGCATATAAACGGGATTATAATTGAGTCATTGCATCCACTACAAGAAAAAACTAAGCCTAAAATGTATATTGTTGTCAAAAGTCTAAAAATGGGGGGGTTTTTTTTGTCCTATCAAACTTTGATTTTCTTTTGTTCCATCCCTTCTTTTCTTAAAATAAAATATTTTAAAATAGAATTAAGATATATTTCTTGATTTTTCCTCGTAAAAATATTACATAAATAATTAAATCGAATTAATATTTTTTCATAGTTTTCCCGTAATCTACAATATCTAAATTAACTGGAAACAATTTTTGAAATAAATCTTAAGAAAATAATGCATTTAAAGGTTACAAAACAACGAGCAACGATAAGAATTTTTAAATACTAGCATTCAATTCTTAAAATATTTTCTCCACTAGATTTCTGCTAAATCTGCCTTTTATACTCCGTTCATTTATTCGAGTAAGCGAATGCTTCTTTTATTTCTTAGTATATTATTTTTACACAATAACCGATTATATCCAACTGAAAATAAGAATATCTGCTTATTTAAAAGGTTTAAGTCACCTGTCATGCTGCTTTTATAAACCAAAATATGTCAAGTTATAAACAAATTACAAACATTTCTAATGAAAGCGTAACAATACGAAAACAATCAAACAAATATTCATAAAATTCCATTGCATGTTATTTGGCAGCCATTGAAACGAACAGTAAGTAGTATGAAATTTTGCATACTCTTGTCGTCTTGTCAGATGTGAAACATCGCATTTATTAAACTTCGCTGCGGAAAATGGCGGCTAAATGATGGTCGCTCCTTTGTTCCGCCTTGAAGTTGAAACGACACGTATTGTTCTCGGTTATTAATATTTCGGAGTCATTGTTGCACTACTGCTAGTTTCTAGTCTTTTATTTTCAGACTATATTTAAGTATTCGTTCCATGAATACCGGTTTCTTCATTCATTTGAATTAGTAGTGCTACTACGAATACGAATTCTTTCTTTTCTTTGCTATTGCTTTTTTTCTAATTCTTGTTCGGGTTCGTGCTAGGATTTAGGAGTAACAGTAAACGTTAAATAATGACACTTGACTTTTGGAAGAATTAATTTTATAACTGATTTCAGTAGACACATTTTGTAAAGATTTAATAATTTATTCAAAACATGTAACAAAGTTACTAAATAGGAAAAAATCGAAGGTTATAAATTTTACGTTTACAGTGTGTTGATTTTTAAAATCTATGTTTGAATTAAAATTAGATTAAATTTTTAATTAACAGGCTAGTAATCTTCAAAATAAAATTCTAGAAGTTGCGTCTATGCGAAGATTCTGCTGTGAATTTTTTTTAATCCTGTTTCAAAACACAAATCGTTTGTTTTTAATTTAAAAACTTTTGTTAAAACATTTTTAAAAAATGTTCATGAAATTAAGTGAAGCATAATAATTGCTGAAACCTCAACTTGGATAAAAGAAGTTAAGGAAGATGGAACGTTCTATTTCTTCTTGCGTGATAACATTGATTTCTAAGAAATTTTTTAATTAAAATGTTTTGCCATAATTGTCGGTCCTATTCAGATTTAAACATTAAAATCTTCCTGCTTTCTGCTTATTCTGACTCTTCGTGAATGTAATGCGACATTTTATTGATATATTTAAATGACATCGATTTTTCAATCGAGAAGAAACCTCAAAAAAATTATACATGTTAATGTAATTTTCTGATTCTTTAAATATCTTTCAAAATTTAAGATTCTATCTCTAATATAAATAACTATACTGCTTAGAATTATTTTTTAGGAAATTATACTTTAGGAAAGTTAAATCAATATTTTCGTATTGAATATTTGTCTTTCGTATTTTTTTACTGTTTTCCATCTATTCAACTCGGATAAATCTTTTTTAAAAAGAAAAATACAGGTAATTCTTATTATTGACAAAAAAAACAACTTTAATATATTTGACATTTCGAGTAGTGTTTTTAAATATTTACTGATCTGGTTCTCGGGCATTATCGTGTATTGGCATAATCTACACGTGTATTCGAATAATAAGTTTTGATTCAGAATTTTTTTTAAAAAAGAGAGTGAATGAAGTAAGTACTGCATTTTTTTACTCATTTCAGAGGATGTCTTATTTTCCTACATGTGCAGTTTTTTACCGCCCAATACGAGTTCTAAATTGACAACAGAACTGTAATTTAAATATTTCATATTTTTGCAATTTAATTGAAAGCCAAAATAAAACTTTCATTCATTTGCGAATGTCCCTCCTCCCCCCACTTTTTAAGAGAAAAAGATTGCCAAAGAGAAATCATTTACAGGTTTTAAAATCTTGACTCGCCATCTTGTGAAGAAAATTCCTTATTTTGACACTCATGAGAGCAAGCAAAGCGAGGAGGAAAATACTAACCGTTTTAACCTCCCGTTCATGTTTAAAAATGAAGCAATGACTAGCATACAATGATTTTATCAACTTGTGTTATTTACTTTTTATTGGCTTTTTTTTTTTTCTTTTCCCCTAGGGTGGAACCGTGACCATGGAGTTAGGATCTAAAGAGATTGTGGGTTGAAACTATCGCCATTTTTGACCATTTTCCCTAAAGAAAAGCGTTTGATGTTTTCTTTCTTTCTTTTTTTCCCCTCCACCCCAGATAGCGGGATGAATGGTACTCTTCAATCTGCCGTTGGAAAAAAGCCACTTCCTCTTTCAAGAAATGGGAGTATTTTCTAAACCTTTTCATCTGCAGAACTTTTTGTGGATATATCATTCAGACAACTGCGTTTTCAAATTTCTTTCGTTTTTTAAAAATAATTTTTAAATAATATGTTATTATAAACTTTTCTGTTTTTTTAATTTGCATTTAATTTATAACCTTAATTTAAATTTTTATTTTTATGGCAAAATTATTAAAGTCTGGATGTTTATATTTGTTATCCATATTTATGAATATTTTGTTTCATTTTATTATTAAAGTATGAAAACGTCTTGCTTTTTACTGACCAAATAAATTTGCAATAAAAATACAACGAAATAGTGCGAAAAATGTATCAACTTAACACTAAAAATGAACTTCTTAAAAACTTCTTCGATGTCGGAAAGAAATTCGTAAAAATCGAAAAATAGTTTGCAATTTTTATTAAAAATTATTTCACTATTTGGTAGCTTTGAAACATGTTTGCAAAAAGCCAAACTAATTTATCCCAAATTTTAATTGCAATCATGTTATTACCCTATACTCCATGCTTTTTTCAAAAAAATTTCAAGAAAAGTTGCGTAAATTTACATTAATGCGTATAAAAGTGCAGGAAAATAAATAAAGTTTGATATTTAGCTTACTTTTTCAACTAAAAGTAATTAATTAGGAACATTAATTGTTTGATTAAAACATCTAAATTAATATTTTTTCTTCATGTTAAAAATGAATAAAACAAATAATTTTATTCGTCAGTAATAAATTAATCAAAATTTATTGAAAAAGGAAAAAATATTAGTGATGCAAATATGGAATACTAAGCAGTTAATACACATTAAACCTATCCACATCCTGTTTTCTAAGTATTTAAATCAACCACAAAGACATCACTGACTTTTAATTTTTTGGAATTCAAATGCGATATTTTGGTAATATGACGTATATAATTTTAATTACGCATTTAATTAATTTTAATATTGTATATTTATTGCATGTATTATCAATGATGTTTGTCAGAAATTAAACACCATTAATATACACTATTATGTATACTTATATATATAAATGATGGTCGTGGGAGTGTGTTGTTAATATTTTTCATTAGATTTTCAAAATATTGATAATGAATAATAAAATCTTAGAGAAGTGTTAATGAAAAGCATTGAAAAACTGCTTCTAATTCAGAAAAAAATTATTCAATAAGGCAAAAATATTTAATGCTTATAAATTTGAAGGTTAACATGCTTAGCATATTTTTTTGCCTAATCTCACATTCTGATCAGGCTACCTTTTTTTTAAATGAAACATTAATTATACTTTCAAAACGGGTATTGTTTACTACTTCACAGCTAGTTAAATATTATGACGTAATTAACATTTTTTTGTTGGGTGTAGATAAAAAAATATTTGGATAACAGAATGTATTAAGAAATAAGAAAAAAAGTTTAGTGGCTTTACTTTGCCATAAATATTCATGGTTGTTTGAAATTCTAATGGTAAGCTAATTATTTCGTGTTTATCACTTGTTATTATGCAGGATCCTATTAAGACATCCTATGTGCGGATTCCACAGAAAATATACTACTGTAAACATATCATGTTTAGAAAAATATTACATACCAACAAGGCTTAGAAATGTTTATATTTGATGAATAACTTTTTAAATTATATTTTGTCACGCAGTCAGGAATATATCTGTAAGTAGAAGATATCCTAGAAAGTGCCTTTTAGCGCCAAAATTTGGCGACAGAACACAACTGAAGGAGAACATTTTTGATAATGCATGAATTTTGAATACATATAAATTTCCAGTAAACCTTGCCGTCTGTTGACCCAGTTGTTGGTTGATTCCAGAAAATGACGTGTAATTTTAAATCGTGCTGTTTGAATCGACATTTCATTTGAAAGTAAATATTTAATAAAATTAAAAATTCATATAACCATGACTGTGTATTTGTTAAATACTAGAGAACATATTCTTAAGTTCATATTCTTTAATTCACTCGAGATTCTAAACATAGTATAATACACGCATTTGTCTGATAGTGTTAATTAAAATTCAAGTACTGTGTAAATAGAAAGTTTTTCCACTTTTGTTGTTCAACTGTTTTAAACCAAAATCATACAATGCGAGGATCGTATAAACAGAGGATTATATATATTATGTATAATAAATTTAAACATGGGTATAAAATTTGTTGTAAATGCAATTTAAGCGTTTCTTTTTTTTAAAATTACTTTTGTTTTTGAAATATTAGCTACATTTTTTCTGCTAAGCAAACGTTTTCAATCAACCAATATCTATTACACAAATAAACAATTCTTTTGATTACTAGATGATATACCCGACGTTGCTGGGGGTAAAAATACTTTCGCATCTATTATTTTTAATGAAAAAAATACTTTTATGTAAAACATTATAATACACAAAATTCTGTTATCGCCTGAAGCATTTTTTGATGAAACTGAGAATATCAATTGAACCAAACGATTTTTAAAACCGTTGAAAGTTAATTTTCCCTACAAACTATTAATATTGTTTAGCCTTCTAGGCACTTCAGCAAAAGCGCTTGAACTGCGCACGCGCAGTGAAAAGATAGTTTTTAATTAATGATAATGATAGTTTTTAATAAAAATTAATTAAATTTTTAATTTGATTAATTGTGGCAGAATTTTCACTAAAACCTTCCTTATGCTTCATAATATTTGTGAGCAAAATTTGAAGAAAATTTATTTAGCAGTTTGGTTTTTTTGTAGCATACGAAAAATATGACGTTTCTGTTTTATTTATATAGATTACAATAATTTCCTTATTAACTTCGTTAAGAGAAGATCAATATTGTTCAATACTTTTTTTTTTACTTTGTTGCTAAAAAGACTGAACTATAGATATAAACGAAGCTTATTTATTGTGTAATTTAAATCGCCTACGGGAAAGAAATTTTTCAGCTTATTTTCAAAGCATTGTAAGATGTTGACAACGAAATAAATCATTTACAGAGAATTAGTAATGAACTATTCTTAAGTAAGGTATTAACAAAAGAATAAATAAACAAATAAATAGCGACACCATTTTATAACGAAGGGAGTGGAAGCGTAACTTTCATAAGCAAGGTCTCAGTTCAAGGATGATTCCATAATTTTAAACATAACGCATAAATTCCTAACGCTGAATTAAACATTTTGAAAAAAATCTAGAAATACCGCATTGTTTATTTGAAATATACTCGCCGTACTTTACTAATAGCTTTAGTTTATTCTTAAAATCTTGTTTTCTAAAGTCATATTTTCTCATCCGTGTATAAAACTTCATGGTCGAGGGAATCCATAGCTTTTGCTGAAAGAAACAATAAAAGAGTTTATTGTTATTTTTCTAACACGTTCTTTCAGAAAATGCCCGATCATAAAGACCGTCTGCAAGTTTTGATATCGTAAAAGGCGGGAACTTGTTAAATAAAGAATGTTATCTTGAAGTTAAAAGGATTAATAAAGTTTGATTAAAAGTCCCATGGAAGTAATATTGCTATTTAATTTTGTATAATATCTGCCAGAATGTTGCTTAGCTATGCAAATTTATTCTATTGTTCTGAATATTTAAATTATATTCAGCGATAAACTGAATTTGGAATTAAAATTAATGTTCCAAGCTCCTCTGATGAGGCGCTGATTATAATTTTGCGAATGAAGGTATAAAATGTTTGCACAAGTTGTTTCGAAAAGCATTTGTCTCTGTTGGGGATTTACTGTTATATTCTTTTAAATGAAAAATAATCTCCACTGCTTTATTAAATTAATTGGTTTGAGTTACGCAGTAAATGCATTTTCTGCTATTTTCATATGAATGATTCATGATATGGGATTTATAATAAACGGTTATAAATTCTGTCAATAAATGCGAAAGCAAATAAAATTCTTCGGAAGACAAACTTTATTTACTCAACAATCTTTATTATATAAAAAAACAGAAAAAATTTTAATTTCCAACTAAGTGAACAAGCTACAAGTACCAAAACGAAAAAGAACTGCTAAATATTTCGGAAAATCAAATTTAAATTTTTCGTTTCGAATTTTTCGCTTAAAATCAAAATTAAATTATGTATATTGGCAATAGACAGATGCACCAAAAATATACTAATTCATTTTTACAATGATATTTATGCTTTAATTTGTTAGTAATGGTTCTTGAAATATGCAATATGGGACAAAATTCCGGTCCTTTTAATTAATGTTTTTCATGGAGTCAGTTAATACTCACATGACACACATCCAAGGCGCTGCGTCAATTTTAGTTTAAAATCTAGTGTTAATCTGATGGGATTTTCTGAACTTCAATCAGGGATGTTTTGGAAACCAGCCTACACCCTTCGAAGATAATTAAGGAGGGGGCGAGGAGGTATTAAACAAAATAAAATAAAAATAATAATAACCAAATAAATAAACTAAAAAGTAAAAAAAAGAAGCAATGACAATTAATTACTAAACAAAATTAAAAACATAGGAAGAGATAAGGAAACATAAATAACATATTTTGCTGTTTACTATTTTTTTATGAGATAGATTCACCCACAGTGGTTATAGTAGTGTTGTACCAATTTACGTTGAGTAAAAATTGGGAAAGAGGAATCTTCAGAAGCTTATTTTTTTTAAATATAGATTTTTTTTTGAATATGAAACATTTTCTGTTAAGTAAAAATCGAGACAACTCTAGACATTTAGTTTAAATCAAAGACAAATCCGGGGCACTTTTTCAATTTGGGACAAAGAGTCGAGATTTGGGACTGTCTCTGAAATCTGATCACTTTAACAACACAGATAAAACGCCCTATTTCAGGTTGAGAATATGACTTCCAAGCCTTAAAAATTCACTTTATTTGGTGTACCAAAATAAGTAAAGAAATTATTCGGTACAGAGAATTAGAAAAAAAACATTTAGATACTTCCTTTTGGATGTTATTTCAAAAGGAAAAAAAACTGTTTGTCAAAGTGCGCGATTGTTTAAGTTTTTCGAACAGCGTTGCGTGCTTTCATGGATTACGAAAGGCTGCCCTAGATCTAACACAGTCAGAGGTCAAGCTTCTTACTTCGTGTCAAACATGAAAAGCGCGGGAAAAAAAATTACTCCTTCTTCCTTATAAGTTTAGCTTTTTGTTGTTGTTCTTTTTTCTTCTTCTTTAGCTGACATTAAGAGATAAAAAGAGAAACAAATTTAAGACAGAAACGAATTCTAGAGTATATTTTTTGCGGCTCGGTATAAAAATTTAATCATAAATCATTCGAAAAGTGGAAGGTTTAATTTTTTTTTTTCCTTGTTCTTTCTGGCAATTCATTGAGAGCAGACGTTTTTTTGTTTTTTTTGTTTACCGTAAAATCTTAATTTCGAACAACTAATTGAATTATGTTTTGCATATATGGGGCTGGAATCAAATTTATATAGTTTATTTCAATACCATTCTGAGATCTTTTGCCCGTGCGTAAACTTCCAAACAAGCCTCGTAGTTTTTAAAATATAGATGCTACCATTTGATGCATTTTTTGCAACAATAAAACTATCAAATTTTGCCTTTTTATAATAATTAATCATAAAGAAAAGTAACTTATTAAAAATGTACAAATGGACTTGTACCATTTTCAGTTATATCGAATTAAGAAAAGTTTGAATGATGGCAACTTTATATTCATATTTTAATTAAATTTGGCTTTTCTGGACCGTATTTTTATTATAAAAATGAGAATTAAAAGCACGCAAATAAACAACTAATCGATTTTATGAAAAAATACTCTCTTATATAAAAAATCATCTATTACGAAAACTGTGAAAAGTAAATATCTTCGTTAAGATAAGTAATAAGAACAAATTTAAGCATATGCACAAAAAAGTTATTATAAATAATCTGGCGAGAAAATTTCTTTAGTTATCGATTATTAGAAATGCACAACGTGACTTAAAAAAACATTTGTATGGTAAAATTTCGCACAGTTAAGATTCTGTAGAATAATTATTAAGGATGCTGCATACTATGGACTCTATTGTTATAATTATAAAAAAAAAAATGGTCATTTTATATCTCATTTTATTAATTCATTTTTTCCATAAATTGACTTAATAAGCAAACGAGCATTAAAAAAATGCTCGTTTGCTTATTTAGAATAATTAATTTAATCTGTGAATTTGCAATATGTTTTTAAAAGCTTTTAACGTAACCTATTCAAACCTTTACTTATCAGACGAAGTTAATTCAAATTAAACTCAAACGAACCAACATTGTCTTTACCTTTTAACTAAAACCGCTTAGACGCACATAATGATATTACTCTTCGTTTAAGTCTATTGTGCGCTTGTTGATTTAATTTTAATGGCTCTGAAACAGACGAAATAATTTCATATTAATATTCCGCACGCCATTTTGATTCGAAAATCAATACTTCTCTTCCGACGTGGCCACGAATGGCCGTGGTTACGGCCTTGCATTCGATTCTTTCACTGTCCTTTGTTGCGCCCACCTGTTTTTACACCCGCCCCATCTCCGTTGTTATTCATTCTTTATCGGTTTCCGCGACATAACACTATTAGCATCACGATCAAGTTTTCCTTTTTATACTCCTCGAAGACCATTCTGCCTTTTTTCTTATTAATCCTCAAAAACCGGTTTTGTTTCCTCCTTGATATAATTGCAAATGGCGTCTTCTCTTGCCCGTGAAAAATACTAATAAAAGGTATTAGGAAAGAACTATTAAATAAAAAAGATAGGTGTAACCTGTTATTTATCTGTTTATCCTGGAAGACTTTTCTGTGAAAGAGCAGTCGTGAAAAACAAAAATGAAACTTATTGTTTTGTTCGTTATTTTGCTGGCAACGAATGATTATTGAAATACGAGCCACTGAAGGCGTTCTTTTTTTTAAGTAGAAAGTGGTGCGATATCTTTTGTTGTTTGATCAGACGATATTGTGAAATTATTTGAAAACGATTTTGAAAATTATTTTCTTTATGGAAAGTTTAATAATTTACTCGCATTATGACGACTGAAGTTCGTGGAATCTTGAGTGTGATGGCACCAAGTTGGTAACACGCTATATTTAGAAATATTCAGAGAAAATAGGTCAAAGATAATCGATACTTACATGCTTTTATGGCTTTTTCCTTTTCGCCATTCAATCAGATGCTGGATAATGATTTCGTCCAGAACCATTCCGTGATCAATTGTTTGGCGAGCTGATAGTTGCAGTTAATTATAGTAATTATCATTCATCAAGTAATAAAGGTTTAATTTATTACTACGTGTCACTTCCAACTACTAATTAAAAGACTGCCATGTTTCACGATATTGTCATAATCATAGGTGAATTTTGATGAGTTGATGCTTCACGTTAAAAGAAACTTGGCAAAATCATTCCAAAAAATTTCAGAGATGATAATCGCTACGAATAGGAAGGAAAAAAAACAATCTTAGCCAAAATTTTCTTAATGATCATAATTCTAGAATTCTCGATAGACTAGAATGTTTGTCTTTGCTCTAACTTGATATGAATAATGATTAATTTCTAACCGTTTGTTGCTGGTATAGATTTTTTAAAAATTTATTTTAGTTTTTATTTTTGTTTTGTGTTAAATCCTCCAATCAGCATTTATTTAAAAATGCCAATAACTACTGATTTCATTTGCAATAAATTTTGGTCCTTTTTTTTATTTTGAAAGTTCAAATTATCCAAAAAAACAGGGACTATGTTAGCATTTAATGTATAGTGAACATCATGAAATACGAACAGATTCAACTACGCTTTAATATCGAAAATTGGATTTTTTTTAACTCTATTTTTTTTTATTTAAGCTGTTTAAATATCGTTGAAAAAAATTATATTTTTAGTAAAATTTGATTTCTAATATAATGTTCTTTAACCAATGGAAATATTTTCACGAATTCATTTGGAATTAATCAAGGAATAATATAATGGAACTTATAATTCCTTATGCTTCTACGTTAATAAAACAAATACGTTATATTTCCTTTCTGAAGTACTGTAAATTGTCCTAGAAATCAAATATTAAAGAGAGAAAAGAGTACCTAAATTATGGTTGCATTCCGATGGATGTAACATGAAGAATAAAATTCTGAGCAAGTAATTTATTTTATGAATTATTCAATTATTCACTTGAATTTATTTCAAATATTATTATCGTTTTCATTAGATATTTTAAATCTAATTAACACGATTATTCAGTTATTCATTTAAATTTATTTCCAAATATTATTATCGTTTTAATTAGATATTTTGAATCTAATTAATAACTTTTATGCATTTAATTCAATGTTCGAAAAATTCGAATGAAGAATTTGCAATTCATGAAGATTCCTATTAAAGAAATTAAATTCTCAACTTAAACAAAAGATATCAACATAAGAACATAATACTTCATTTTTGTGTAGAGATAAAACGATATATTTTTTATCTAAACTTAGAATTTATTAAATCTAGTACCCTTATCTTATTTAACATTTAATTTGGACCAGGAATCTTCGTTTTGAAAGAAAGCACGTAAAAGAATTTTAAAAAAAAAGAGAGAGAACCCTCCCAACAAACTAGGATGAAATATGAAATGCAGCTTTTAATTTTCTCTTTATTGTCTCCATCCTTCGCATCAAGATGAAATTCAATGCAGAGCTTATGCATACCTGCATTCATCAACTTAGCGAAATCTCTAGCGCCATCTAGTGTGCAGTTTCCGGACTAAACTTCGATCGTCTTCACGAGAATATGATGATTTCAGACTTCCGAAAACATTGTCTTTGACTGCTTACTTCGAAAATGTTTACGAAGGCTTAATATTTAGTTGGAAATTCTTTTCGCGTTCCATTAAGCGTCGCGTTTTGCGAGATGCATTGTTATTTTCTTTCGTTTCTTTTTCTTTTATTTTGTTTGTTGTGGAAAATCTAATTTGTTAAGAATGAAATATTTCTGATGTTATCTTATATGTTTGGAATCCATTTCTTTTTCTCAAAAATGTTATTGTGCGGAGCATTACGTGCATGAAATGATTTACAGAGCTTTTGTGCCTTTCTAAAAAATTTTGGATTATTAATTCCGTAGACGAGGCGTATGATGTTTATCTTTGACGTAATTTGATTTCGAAATTAAGTTCAGTTCGAGTGGAGATTTTAATTTCGAATCTTCTGCTCATAAGAATGGCATTTTAACAAGATCTGATTGAATATTAACATCAGCTAGATTTTTGATCAATGAATAACAATTAATAATATATTTGATGTACAAATAGATAATAATAGCAAATTGACCAACAAAGTAACAAATATATATATTTTTTCTAAACTAGGTCTTTTATTAAATAGGATGAAATAATTAGACATAGTTTCTATAGGAATCTGTTATTAAGAAAGCTATACTTATTGTCGTCAAAATATACAAAAAAGCATTTCGATCGAATATTATAATATCAATGTATTATTTATAGACATTAAAATTCGAATTTACTCATAGCACTTATATCGTGTTTTGGACTTTCTTTTTAAAGCTAACTAAATGTTTTTTAAGCATTACTAACTGTTCAGAAATTCAACATTTAATCTATATATAAATTTATGTTAAGACCTTTTGAAAACTTCAAGATATATCTTCAGGTTAAATGAGACATTGCTAAATTTCCTTTTATTTTATTATACTATAATTTATTATTTTGACAATATTTTTATTTCTTGCAAGTTTTTTAACATCAAAGCGCGTTTACTATTTCTTTTAATTTCTCAAAACGTGTTTTTTAACGTCATTAATAGGATTTAAGTAATAAAGTTTTACTGATTTTTTATACAACAAATTTTTTGATCAGTTTCATCATTAATATTAGTTTCCTTCTAAACCGATTAAATATTAAGCAAAATTTAATAAAATTAGCATTTTTAACTTAATATTCATGTTCATCAAGATCCAACTTTTAGAATTGCAGAAAATTCTACAAACAGTTTTATTTAAACTTAAACATGAAGCAATATCAGTTTGAAAGAAAATATGTTGTTGGGTATTTTGAAACGATTTTATTTGAAAACATCTTATAAAGAATTTCAAAAGCTAAAAATAACAAGAGAGTTCTTTCAGCAGTTAAAAATAACAACGGTAACTTTACTGACGTCAAAGGTTTGCCTTTGAAAAGGATATTTTTTGCACAAAGCTTTTGAAAGTAACTTGCCGAATCAAATAATATTTCATTCTTTTTCAGCTCATCAGAAAAATAGAATTGTAATCAATATTTAAAAATATTTTGCATCTCTTATTTTATTATTCATAAACGGTATGTAATGAAAGATCAATTTTCAAGTTTAATTTTAATTTATTCATAATTAACAATTTAACAATGCTTTTTAAAGAAATCAAAATTGCTTTTTCTTTAAAATTAAGAATCGACATGATAATAGTTTAATCGGAAAAATATATAGTAGATATCGTTATTTTTTTTTAAAAATAAGAATTATTTTCAATTTTGCAAGGAAAGATTTCGTTGGGTTATCAAATGTTGTAAAATTATTGGTCGAACAATGAAATTTCTTTGGAGCTATTGCCAAAATCCCGTTTAAAAACGATTTCGCTTTATGTATGATTATTTTTTAAAACAAATAACAGTTTGCTTGCCGTAATATTATCTTCGGAGATAAACTGCATTCTGTTTCATAGGTTCTTATTTTTGGATGAAATTTGAGATGAATAAATAAACATAATAACATTTATAACGTAATAGCATAAATAACATTTTAGTTGATGTATTATTATTATTATTTGAGAAAATGACTTACTTTAGCCATTTAAATCTTTAAAAAAGTCCTTTAACTAATATTGATTAAACTATATGTTTGTATAACTATTTCAGAACTCGATGAATTTAACTTATGCTCACGTGATGCAAATCGAATGCTCCGCAGTAATTCAAATTTGGAATTAATTACGCATTTTGCAGGAGAAATAGGATTTGACGTCACAGCAAAACTTCAGACGCTGCACTTGCATTTATATTTAAATGCCATGCTTAGATACGTGTATCATGTGCCTGCATGATCTCACTCCTTTACAGAAAACGTATAAAGTTCTTTGTCTAAATTCCTTCAATAAAATGTATAGCTGGTTTTTAGAAAAGGCACGTGTCTACATTTTGATTTTGAAGTTCTCTTGTATAAATAACCTTTTTTATATAAATATCCCCACATTTTACTATTACATATACCTAAAACTACCTTTTCTCTGTATATAAATTGTGATTTTTTGGATATATTTCACAAAACTATCCTCTTTAAATATTATTTTTCTGCTCTGTGCAACAAAAATCAAGTTTTGTGAAATCTCAGCATTCGGAAAACAAGATCTAGTTTTCGATTTCTCTGCAACGAATTTTTTTTATCTGTAAAGAAAATATGGAATCCTTAGTTTTTTGCGTCAGATCAGGGCAGAAAATCAATAATATCTCCCATAAAGACTCCGATTTTATATCGCTCGCAGAAATAGAGCTAAAATGGATTTTTCGTTCACTATTTTTGTCAAATGCAGAAAAGGAAGCTTTCTATTATTTATTTAAATGCATTCGCTTTTATTTAGTTTTATTTTTTTACATATTTATTTATAAATACGTTTTAAAATGCAAAATGGTATTGTATAAAATATTTTAAGTGCTAAACGAATTTATTTTATCAGCTGAATCCATTTTTTAGATCCTTATTTATTAAAATTGCTGTTTCTCGTAATAGAAAATATTTCTGCCGTGATTTTCAAGTTTCTATTTTTCTTAATCTCATTCTTGAAATGATGTTTTTCGCTTCAACATACTAGACACATTAGATTAAAAAAATACTGAAAACGGAGTTGTATAATATTTTTTAAAAATTCTATAAAACCTTTTTCTTTTCATTTTTTCTGTATGTATACAGCCAAATTTTAAGCATAAGAAATATGGTCATGACAACATGATCAATGCCGACGATTTTCAAGTGTTTCACCTTAAAATAAAATCTCGCAACATAAATTGGATGTTTTTATAAATATTACCTTATATGAATGGCCTATGTTTCTTGAATGAAATTAATTTATAAATTTGGAGGATATCATTTACAATGTATACTTCTTTATATGCCTTAAAATGCAAAACATATCTTGTAGCGGTTACAATTCACTGTCTTCTCCTCTTTATGGTAGGTGGCGCTACTAGAGCCATCCATAGCCCCACCCATGATTTCCCATGATGCCTCTCTCTCTTCTTCTACTGTGTACTTGTCTTGTTTTGTTGTTCTCTGTCTTGTGTCTTGTACCTTTTAATGTACTGTGTCGTGGAACTTAGCCATCTAATAAAAATGGTTCCTGAAATTGAATTAATTCTTCAACAGCGGCATTCCATATAAACATGAGTCTCGTCCCTCTACAATCTCATAATTAGGGATCGACAATATATTAAAATTTCTTACGACGATTTTTTTTTGTGTGTGTGTATGTGTGATTTCATTTTTTATTTTAAAAGTTACTTTGAATCCACGAAAAGCAATTTTTATATTAATCAGTAGCCATTCCACTTTTGTATGGTAATAAAATAGAATGAGATCGATCCATGCTCATGTAAGATGCACGTGCCACCCCAAATTAATTTCGAAATCCTTTGCGTATCTGGTAGGAGGGAAAGGAACGTGACGTCACAGCACAGCTTAAGATACATGGAGTTAAATGTTAAATAGGATGATCAGTAGCGTTTTTCATGTGATTGTGAGGTCACTGGAAATTATTCCATTATTTTATGCTGCGTTATTTTAGTCTCCGCCACTTGTCAACATGTGCACACAGTGGTGAATCCAGGATTTGAGTCGGGGGGGGGGGCTGAGGTCATACAAATTTTGTATCGCCGTGACGAATGTCAAACCTCTTGGCTTATGTAAACCAAAACACTTTAACTTTACAGACTTTACTCACCTGACAATAAGAATCATAACAAACAATACCATACTTTTGATAATTTAATAAAAAATACAGTGAAATAACTAGCCAAAAAATGTCTTCGACCGCGTCAACGCTACAAGTACAAGTGGAATGACTAGAAAAGTAGGAAAATTTTCGAACCCGTCAAGCCAGAAAGCAATGTTGTCACGTTTTTATTATTTTTTTAAAAAAATTAAGAATATAATGATTTTAAATAAAATCAAGAATTCTGACTTAGCTCTGCCCCCCTCCCCGGATTCGCCACTGCGTGTATATATTGAAAAATAGTGGAAGGAAAAGAATCTGACATTACATCACAGCTTAAGACGCATACATTTAGAAGAAATGGCATGAGCAGTTGACTTTTTTTCTTGACGTCACTGGAAATTATTCTATTTTTTTGTTACTATGTTATCTTCGCTTCCGCCATTTATCAACATTTGCACTTAAAATAAATCAAAAACTTTACCTTGAATTGGTAGCTTGGTATCACCATTTCTTTCTTTCTAGACATTTTTTTATTATACTGGAATAGACTGTTTTTATCTGTCTTGTCTAATCTTTCTCAAATAAAACTAAATTTTCTCGCCATGGCATGTACAATTCGAGTCATTCCAAATTCAGTTTCCTTTTTATAAATCGGTGCAATTTTCCCACCACGTGATACATTTATTTTTAAACTTATATAATTTAAGAAAAGCACTCTCTTCCTCAGTCTTAAAGGCATTATTTGAAACTCTGTCCTCG
Source organism: Araneus ventricosus (assembly GCA_013235015.1). Taxonomy (NCBI): domain Eukaryota; kingdom Metazoa; phylum Arthropoda; class Arachnida; order Araneae; family Araneidae; genus Araneus; species Araneus ventricosus. The sequence continues at coordinate 66,329 of BGPR01000479.1, forward strand.
TTCGATTCCTGCCGGGGGGGGGGGGGCATCTTCCATTTAATTCGCCTTCTAATCACTAGTCGAAATAGCCAGGAGGCTCTTAATCCACAGAAAGGCAAGAGAGCCCCCTCCCCCACTGGCAGATCCCCCTTCTTAGGGTAGATAGCATTCCCTCTTACTTCCCGTCATCCCCATTCAGTATTAAATGCAAGCAAACGATATTATTATAAGCAGGATTTGTAGCGTATTCTTGCCCATTTTCTCCGCGTAGGAGAAACAATGGAAGTGAAAATGGCTAAAGATAAAATGTTTTTTGGGCGTGCAATGTTTGATGGAATTAAATAATTTTGTGAACTTTTAATCTGCTGATTACGAAAATCATGTTTTATTTGGAAGGAAATTGATGTTATATACTTGAAACTTCGATTAACCGCCAGAGCTGTGACGGATAACAGAAGTATCTTAATACATATGTTACATTACATTACACCACCTGCATCCCGTGTTTAGAGCCATTTGGCTCCTTTCCGGTTTGGATGGATGGAGGTGAATTTTATTTTTTAAGGACAAAAACAAGTATCAGGTACAAAAACAAATGAAAAAGAAACGTACACTGGACAGAAAAGCATAAAAAACAATACAAAATAGAAAAAAATACTTAGGGGGGAAAAAGTCAAAAGTAGCCGGAAGTGTGTGTCAGTCTGGGTGGATGAGTGCTCAATTATTATCCTCTACAATGAGATTGTTCTCATCACATATGAAACGCATTAGCAGTCGAAATCGGGTTCTTGATAAGTTATTCGTGAGAATGTTTTTTAACCACTATAATTTAAGTAACACTGTTGGAGTTTGGAAATGCCAGGAGAGGGTAAACCGACATTTTGTGGCATAGTGCATTGGATCTCCTTTTTCTCCACACGAGCAGTTGTCATGTGTTCGAAGATTGAAGGTGTGAAGGGAAAGGCCCGTGTCCTGTAACGAACATTAGCTCTTCCTTTTTCCATCCTACTGGCTTGTTTGAGACCCTAGGGGCCGTCCATAAATGATGTCACGCTTGGAGGGGGGAGGGGGTTCGTGAAATTGTGACAAGGGGGAGAGAGAGAGCAACAAGAAGTGTGACATCATACATTTTGGTTAAAATAAAAACATTTAAAATCAGCAGATTAAATTTTGAAGTTATTTTGAAATCACCAGAATTTGAGGGTATTTTTTAATCGGGGCTAAAACAACTTTAATGTTATTTTTTTCACTTATATTCCTTTCATTTCGAAAAAGGCATTCAGGGTAGGTTCTGAGAATATGGTAGCAGCAGAAATTCTTCACCATTAGGAGAAAACCTCCCCCTGTCACACCCTTGAAATGTCCAACAAAAGATACGTCGCCCCACCTGGGTGAGTGGTAGAACTGGCAGTGACACAAACAGGTTGATCTTATTGAGGCGTTTTTTAAATTCAATCTGTTTAATTTTGTGTTCATAAAGTAAAGATAAGATTTATAGCAAAATATATCAAATTCCAAAATACTACTGTTTTCAATTGCTCTTTTATATTAATATTTTATTACAATTGTATATTAATTAGGTTTTTTGTAGTAAACCTTATTCTTATTTCATACAAAATAAGTACACATATAACCAATATTATTATGCTCACAAATGTCACTAAAACACATAAAGTTTAAAAATAAAATTTGAAATATTTTATAACGTAGTGCTTTGTTTCTGAACTGCAAGTATATGTTTATGTAATATAGCGTGACATGTGACAGGAGGGGGGGGGGGTATGGTGAAGTGTGACACTTTGTGCCAAAGGGGGGGAGGGGGTCAAAAATATTGAAACAAAGTGTGAAATCATTTATGGACGGCCCCCTAGGTACTATATCGTGTGTACTGCGGCCAGTTCCTCCGTTATCCCAGTTGTCTTGCCAGATACGTAAAGCAGAATGCATACGGACAGTAAAGTGATTTCTCTGCTGGCTTGGAGTGAAAAAAATGAAAATAAAATCCTTTGATAGTGAATAATTTTTTGCTAGGCGGTGTCGGATAACAAAAACTGACGATTAAACGAGTGACGTTTAATCGAAGCTTCACTGTAATATGCTTCATAGACTGGTGAACTGCCTAAAACCTTTACTCAAAAGGAAAAAAAAATGGAACGGGGAAAATGGAATGCAATTTTCAACACTTCAATAACCGTTACAGTTTCTGTGATAGTGGGTGGGAAGAAAGTTATGGCATGGTCATAAGTAGAAATAATTTCAAACGTTTAATTGAGTATATGCAGTATGGGAGCCTAGGTCCCGTGTGTGGTGTAATTTCATAGACAGGTGAGGACACAGTTCTGCTATTAAAGAAATTTCATGATGACGACACAAACATTTAAGACGGCACACACACTTAAATAGAAAAAGATATACGAGAAAGAATTAGGAGGGCGGCTACTGCCCTGTACATCAAGTCATGTTAAATCATCTTAGGCAGTTTTGGCGTTGCGTTCCGTCGTTCGCCATTGCACAACAATGTCTGCCACTAGCAAGAGCAAGATCATGTCACGTGACGTCAGCTGGTAGAGAGAAAGTAGACGAGTGCTGCCTCCTGGCGGGATACCACATATATGACACCTATGCATCAACTAGATCTCGATGTACCTAAAAACAGCGGTTGAAATTAACAAACGGACAAGACGATTCAAGTTTCTAGACTTTGAAGACATTTTTTAGTTAAATGCTGCAAATTGAAAGCAAACTTGTTTAGTGTTTCTCTGAATTAATTATCCCAATTATATAGAGGCCAAAAAAGAAATTCTTTTATATGTACACTGATAGTTCTTTTCATTACTGAGATTACAAATTTTAAATTCAGTAGACAATAATGAAAGGCTTTTAGCTGAAATTCATATTTTAATAGATTGTAGTCGCTCTTGTAACGTTAACCATAACTGCCTATATACTGACGTCAGAGACAGAGCCATCTGAAGCTTTGAACCAGGGTTGCCATATTGGCCTTTTTAAGGCCAAATTTTCGAAATTTGGCCTCTTTTCAAAGCGGTTGGCCTTGCGAATTTTCAGTTGGCCTTAAATTTATTTTTGGCCTTTTTTTGGCTTTATTTTCATTCGTGACTTTTAGAATTGCTTTTTATAGATGTTCTACTTGTTTTTCATAAAATTCTTATGTTCTAAAATGATATTTCGAACGACACAGTGTATTCGATCTGGATATTAGGTGAATAATATCGAAACTAAAAAAAAGAGCATTCTTGAAAATTGTATTGTTTATTAGAAACGCTTATTACGAATCTGAAATCAATTTTATTTATATTAATGGAATAAACCTTTTATACTGTTTATTATTTATTTTTAGCACGGAATCGCCTTTCATTTATTATGACCAAACTGAAAAATAACCTTGCATACTTTTGTTCACTCGTGAGATAATATACTATGTTCAGATATTTCATTTAGCCTTCACCTTTCATTGTAAAGCTCTTTATGAAGTGGCTAAAATTTTTTTCTTCAATAGTGTTTTATTGATAGAGTATTGATCATATGTCATTTTAACGTGATTCGTTTTTATAAAATAAAGCATTTTCTAATCGTAAATTTAACGAAAAATAAGAACTTCAATCAGTTTTTCAAATTTGGCCTTATTTTTAAGAATATTTGGCCTCATTTTGATATGGTAACCCTGCTTTGAACTTAGCTGAGATCAAGCGATGGAGCTCGTTGCGTCCAATGAACGATTTTCTTCTTTCTATTCCATTTTTGAAATTATTTTTGTAAACTGTCGGTGTGTAACTTAAACATAAAATAAGTAACTGTCACACTAATTTGGACTATTTATTAAACCCATAAACTACTCCCACAAGCTGAATTCATATTTTTAGCTGAAATTTACGTATTTTTTTTATTTTTCCGTTATTCATAATAGTTGTATTACTTATCTTAAAAATTGGAAAACAGCAGATTATTTTCATTTATTTTTATTTTACTTCTGCTAAACTCCTCCCCTCTCTATTTTTAGTTCGCCTAAAAAAAATATGTAATAATCATTTCATAACTAAAATTAGGAAGAAAAATTCCTAAAAAAGCAACTTAAATAAAATTACTAGTTCTGATTAGCTGTAATTAATTTAATATCTACAAGGATTGACTCTATTTTAATGAAATGCTCATATTTTCCTGTTTAAATTGAAAATTATAATTTTTAAACATATTTAGAAGCTGATTCATTATTAATTCATGATGTGAGGAATAAGAACAAGCAAGAAAGAGCATTCTTCCCCCTCCATTTCCCTCGGGAGAATTAATTTTTGAAAATTAATGCTCTGAAAACATGAATTGTGGTGAAATAAAAAAAAAAGTTGGTTTCAAAACAGAATATATAAAATCTCTTATTACATTTGAAAACATTTGTACAGAAATAATATTTTAAAGATGTCTGAAAAAAATTATCAAGAGCCATATAATGGAACAAATATTATCGTCTGCATAATAGAAGTTAAAATATAGGTGCAGTTTTTGAGTTAAAAATTTGCATTTTAATTCCAACCTTTTTCATTCTTTTCATACTTTGATTCCTCCCCCTCTAAAAATATTATTATTTTTTGCATAAATATCGATCACCGCAATAAAATTATTCAAAACAGAATATATAGATAGAGTAATTAAGCTTTAGATCTTTCTCGCATGAAATTGCATTTTAAATAAATTTCAAGTGAAAACATGAGTATATAACGGAACAAATATTATCGTCCGCAGGAATAAAGTTAAAATATTGCTACATTTCATATTTAACTTTAAAGCAAATTGTTAATTTAGAGTTTTAACTGTTATTGACACTCAGATTCTTTTTTTGTATAATAATAAAATTATTATTTTACAGAGTTATCAAATCGCTACAATAACCATTAAGTGTTTCCATCAATAGAATTTTATTGATGGGAAATTGCTACTGCTAAATTAATACTTTACGTGGAAACTAAACATTTATGTATTGAGTTTTGCATAGCTGATTTTGTATATAAACACTAATTTTCATTAAACCATTTAGAATTCTTGAATAAATAATAACGCCTTTCCTTCTCTTAGAGTAAGATATTTTTAGAAATAACACGCAATACTGGTCAAGAGATCGAGAATGATTATATGGATTTTCCAAAAGTAGATGTTTCATTACTACAAAATGCTACCTTTCTTTTCTATTTTGTAATACAATATTCCGTGTCCTGGGTTTTTTTAAAGAATAATGCTACCATTTTAGTTCTCTTTTGTTGCTTCACTACACGGAAACAGAAATCAATGAGTGCTGTGAACGAGATTATCGATCGAACTTTTTATTTTATTTTTTATATTCGCATCAGCGGTTTTCTACTTTTTGTTGCTGGTGACAAAACATTGCAATTCATTTTTGTAACTGATTTCATGGAAAACCGTACGGTTAGTCACTTTTCGTAATCGTCGATCGATTAAATTCTTCGAAATAAAGCTATGTTTTCAATCAATAAACATTCGATAAGGCTAGATTTAACGAAAAAAGTTAACTCCCCAACACAAGCTGATATTTAATCAGCTAGAAGGATGCGTGTTTTTTAACCTTTAAAGAAATGTTTAGAGTTTTAATAGTGTAGTAGATCTTTAATAGCTTTTCTCTGATTAGATAATTCATTCAGATTAAATCAGTTTAGGGCAGAAATCGTATCAAAAATGAAGCAAAAGAATATAAAGAAGCTGAACCGCATCCGAAAACACCATCATCAATTTTATTCTTGTTTAAGATCAACTACTTAAAATGCTGCTCTTGAAATGTTTAAGGAAGGAAAAAAAGTTACTGTGTAACGCTCGGATGAAAATGATAAGACTAGATAAAATGGAGGGATTCGACATAAAAGGTAATATTGAACGGGCAATAAATTAAAGATGTGATAGCCGTAAAGATTTTGTTTATTGCCCATGCAGCAATTAATTTTGTGAAAACAATTTGTGGTTGATGATATAATATGTTCCCTGATCCCTCCATTTTGTATTATTTTAATTTTAGGCCAGTTATTTGACTTTCTTTACACCTTTTTAAACTTCTTCAACTTGTCAAGGCCTTTTAGATCCCTTCTGATGAATTCTAATGTGCATTATTAAAGTTTGAAAATTAAGATTTTTAAATAGGCTTTTTCACATGCTGATAATTTTGTTTTAAAATACTTTAACTAGTACTAAATAAATACTTAAATAGTTTAACTTGTACTAAATAAATACCTAAATAGTTTAACTAGTACTAAATAAATACTTAAGTAGTTTAACTAGTACTAAATAAATACTTAAATAGATTAACTAGTACTAAATAAATACTTAAAGAGATTAACTAGTACTAAATAAATACTTAAATAGTTTAACTAGTACTAAAT
>BGPR01000479.1:72712-85214 GCA_013235015.1 Araneus ventricosus
TAAATAGTTTAACTAGTACTAAATAAATACTTAAATAGTTTAACTAGCACTAAATAAATACTTAAATAGTTTAACTAGTACTAAATAAACACTTAACTAAAACTTAAAATAGTTTAAACAAGTACTAAATAAATTTATCATTATTATAAAAATGTTCCATTTTTATAATAATGATAAATTTATTTAGTGCTTGTTTTAATGTATTCATAACTTCGTTTAATTTGACTTATCAGATTTTTCTGTTTTCGAAAATACACGAAAGGTATTTGAGGTAGACCTCATAACTAGAACAATGATCAAAGATGACGACAGAGCTGCCATCCCACTCTTTCAACTTCCATGCCATACCAGCGTCCGTACTTTTGACATCAGATTTCATGTACTCTAGGTTCAATTTAATTTTAGAATCCGTTACTCAACTTGCAGAAGGAAAGGTGTAAGACAATGAGGATTTAGATGATACTCGTAGTGAAGTTTATCATGTGACTGTGACATCACGGAAACCGATTCTATTTATGATTAACTAGCAGTACGCGCATGGCGTTGCCCGTGGAATCAGGACTTCAACAAAATGAAAAAAAAAAAAATCGCCCACAATGACAAGAAAAAGTTTTGAAAACAAAATCAAACAAAAAATACACATTATTGATTTTCCCGCTTATAAAAATCGTATAATATTTTCATGAATTCATTCAGAATCATGGAAAAAAAGGTTCTATCCATTGTTGCTCCTTTTCAGGTAGAATCTCTCACAAATCAAAAGGTTAGCTAATAAATTGAATAAAAACAGTTTTTAAAAACACATTTTTATTAGTGTGTTAAAAAAACAAATATTATTTTTGTTTTAATTGTTTCCTACTTTATATTCCTGAATTTATAATTCATTGTTATAAATAATATGGAATCTTCAAACCAGTCTTTTCGTTAAATTCACTACCAGATGGCACCACTCGCATGCAAACAAAATTTAATTAACTCAATGGAAGAACAGGTAATTAAGTTCTGAAAATATGTATTCAAATAGTTTTATAATTATGAAATAGTAAATTTCAAAACATCATGAAGTTTTGCAAACATAATACAAGTCAAATAAAAGTGTATAAAAGAAACAGCATCAGTTTTACAGGGAATATTAATGCCTCAGAAAATTACGAAACAATGATGAAGTCATCTAGACGGTCTGGTTTCGCAAAACCCTTAATTGGACCGCACATCTGAAGCCCCGAGGTGTGCAAATTATGTAGCGAAAAGTGTGGTCCACCTTCCCTCATTGGTTTGCGCGGAAAGATCGCGGTTGTTTCGGCAATCACTGCATTCGCGGAAGGTCAAATGTTGAGTTCCGCCTGTGAAAATATGAGCAGCCGTGCAGGTCACGATCGAGGTTGAAGGGGAGGGGGGAGAGAAAGGGGGGAAAAGATAAAAATCTGCCTCCCGATTCAACAAAGGATGAGGAAGCTGTTACGAATGGGGTTGGAGGGTGGCAAGGGGTTCGCCAATATCGTTTGCGCACTTTCACTTGAATTCTGGGTCTTATTTTTAGGAAAGGGGTCGGTTTTGTTGAATTTATAGTGGTTCTGAAGATGACGTGGGGAGCATTTAAGGAAAACAGATGCAGATATATTCACTCTTTTGTGCCGCTGCGAAATTTAGGGTGTATTTTTGGTACAGTGCGTACACATTCAGAACAATGTTTCTTTTTTTTATGATTTTAATGTTGGTTGATAAATTAGCAAACCCCAAAAATACACAAAATCGTAAAAAATATAACCCAACCTTTTAAACATGGTAAAAAGCACCGTAACGTATTTTTTTAAAAATTTTTGATTTATGAATTTTAATGGTATATTAAAATTCGTCAAAACTAATTAATGTTTAAACAGATGCGATACTTTTTGCTTCTATTCTTTAGTTGAAAATTCACAATGATGTTTTTAATTTTTCTTCATTTAAAATGATTATAAAAAAAGTAGTAATCTAAAAATAGTTTGAATGAATATTCATTAATGTGGATTCACTTATAAAAGTCAATTTGAGAGAGTTTATGTGTATATTAATGTAACAAAACACTTTAATTTTCTTGTATGTGCGCATGCAAGTGTCGAACTTTTCAAATGATTATATTTAAAATAGGAATATTTTTCTGTCTGAAACCCCTGAAAATCAGGGAAAATTTATAAAAGTGATGAAATCGGTGACAAGATATTTAGAATTTATTTCTCAATTACTAATTATAACTGTTTACATTACTAAAAATTATCAAGTTCCTAACAAAAAAGCAAAATCTTAATTTTGATTTGATTCATAAATTATTTTTCCGTTAAAAAATAAAAAAATAATAAGAATAAATAATAACGAAATAAAAGAATATAAATAAATACTGAAAAATATACATTTAAACCTTCAATACAGTCTTTGGAGATTGAAATGTATTTTGAAATGAACTAACTGAATTTTTTAAAATCATAAACCAATATATAAGAACACAGATAATGTACAAAATGATAAAAAATCAAATTTGTTGTGTAGACTTTTTGGATTTTAGATTATGGATTTATTTTTGGATTAATCCAAAAAGAACAAAATTAAGATTTTTTTTAAAATTTAAACAATTTTGAACAAATACTTAAATCCAAAAAGAAGAAATACTTAAATCCAAAAAGTCTACACAACAAATTTATTCAAAAATTAGCAAAAGATTTAATAAAGAAAGAAACTATAAAGAAAAAGCCAATGATTTTTAATAAGAGAATTCTCAGTCTAACGATAAAATTTAAGGAAAAGTTTTTTTTATCCATATGAAAAACTAATACTCATTTCAAACGGACCAATTTCTTCTCACTTCACAAGCAATAAATAAAATGAAAGATTTTAATCTTCGACGAATTTTAAAAAACCATATTTCGTTTCTGAATTGTTTTTATCAGTAATCCTGATAATTATATTATTATTATTAGAATTTAGAATTATTATTAGAATTTCACTAGACATAAAATTATAGTTGACTAGTTATAAACGTTAATTAGTCAATTATATTTCATTACAATACAGCTTATTATAAAATTTAATTAAAGCTGACAAAACATACAATCTTATTGAGAATACAGCAATATACCTGCAAAAGTAAACCTACGGAATTTTTAAGAAAACGTGACCACATGTGGATTAAAACTTGGATGACAGCGCTATTTTTTATAGCGACTGTTATTATCCTTGTTTCATTTTCTTTCTTTTTTTTTAAGAGTTCAAATATATTAAGCAAAAAAATACTTTGTTGTTATCTCCTTTGAGACCTTTCGTGTTTTTAGAAGATGGTTAAATTGCGTTTCTTTTCTTACCTGATTCAAACTGTAAGGTCAGGGTCGCAAGAGTCACTTCTGAACAAAGACTCCAGGCCCTTTCGAAGGCCCCATTTCTCCATCCCTCCTCCTCCCTTTCACCCCAGATATGCCCGGTGGAACCATCCCACAAGCGTTAGAATCGAATGAATTATTCTTTTTTTATGAGCATGACTTGCAGAGCTAAAAAGAGTAAACTTAAGTTGTAAGTTTGTACAAATAATTGAAGTTTAGTCATCTAATTATGCTAGATACTATGGATGTTGATTGATAATAAATAGATAATGATAATAAAAAAAATTCTTCTTAAAAATATGCCTGTAAGAATGAAAGGAAACAGACGATTTTGTTTTCTTTGCAGCGCAGATGTAGATGATTTTAATTTTTAAAATATCCAAAATGAATGTTTTTTCCTTATTTTTCGCGAGACTCCCTAAATAAAAACCCGGTTTTTTACAATGTCCAAACGTAAAAATTTTCAAATGATACTCGACAATAATATTAAACTGTTTATAATGCCATTCCCAATTTAATAAACTTAGATCGAAACAGGTAATCGTTTGCAATAATGTAATTAACTTCCATGATATTAACAAATACATAACTCGTTTGTAAAAAATTAAATATTATAAATAACTTGCAAAACATTTATTAATAGCGTACACACTATTAGATGTCGTATAATAAAATAATTACTTGAGGATGAAATTTTTTGAACAAAGAAAACTGGATTTAAAATTGTTTTATGAGCAAAAATGTTTAGGTCGGTATATAAGATAATCTTATTTTATATCTGTTATTTGTAAGTAAGACCTGGTTTTTTGAAATGAATTTATAGAATATTTTTTCAGAATCATGAGAAGTTTGTTTTTATGATTTTCATATGCGATATTCTTTTGCATTTATTTTTTAAGAGTTAAGTTCATGTTAATACTTTTAATGTCATGCATGGAAAATATTTTTAAATTCACCGAAAACTTTCTTTTTTTTTTATTCTTTAAAGGCTCTTAACATAAACAAAAAATCACCCTACAATTTCATATAATTATTATTTTACATTGTTTTTGTGGCAGGTGCAATATTTATTTGTTTATTCATGTGTATCAATAAAATAAAAAAATGAATAAAATTCAGATATTTTTATTATATTTTCATATAAAAAAGATAAAAGGTGTCATTCGTGTAAAATTACACTAATTCACGTAAAAAATTATGAAAATTATCCTTTAACAGCAAAATTATAAGCCAAATAGTAAAAAAAATATGTTCTTTGATTATAATATAAAATATATATTCTTTTTAATATTTGAAATGCATGCATAGCTTTTAGCTCTCATTAGATGCAAAATAATTCAATCTTCTGCAAAATAAAAAACTAGTTAGTTTCCCATATCAATTCAAAAGCAATGTATTCACTAAAAAGATGGTATTTTATTACTTCTAACGAAACTCCATTTTTTAAGTATTTTTATCGGCATGAAATTTTTTATTAAATAACGGCTTGTAGACAAGAGTTTGATTTTTTTAAAATAATTTTTTCTTCAACGTTCCAAAGGATCCGTTCAACGATCCAAAAGGATTTAACGAAATTCGCAGAACAAGTTACGAGTTGCAAAACGTTCCCATTTTCATTTAACATGGAAAAAAAAGGGGGAGCAACCCAAAAAAAAGGAACAATCTCTCATTTACTTTTTAAGTCCACATCTTTGAAAGATCATGCTATAAATGTTAAGGCCTTTTCGTGATGTTCTGTCCCTTTTATTGGCCTCCCAGTAAAAGGGCACTTTTTCTTGTGACCCAATTCACTTCAGTTCACTTATTCCTCCTCGCCAAAAGACTTCCGCGGTGGAACGCTCCACGGTTCTTTATCCACTTTTTTTTATTTATTTACTTAGATTATTTTTTTTTGTACAGACGATTTTTTTCCCCGTCTCCGTCACTTGGCATGTTGTACGCAATCTAGATTAACTAAATAAATAAAAAAGCAGGGGAAGCATAAGGTGAAAAAAGCTGGGAGGTTGGGGGGGGGGGATAATCACGAGTTAGATGTGAAAACCGTTGACCCAGAATATGAAAGGGATGATCCGGCTATTTTACTTCGAATTTTATCTGCGAAGTAATTCTTTTTGTCACCGCGTTGTGACGTTTTTTGTGAGGAGGTTTTTTTGAAAAAAGAATGATTGTACGTTTCGAACGTTTCAAAATATTAATTTGTATTAAAAGGATATTTTTTAATTTCTCGAATTATTCTCTCAGAAAATCTGGAAATAAATTATAATACACTGTTGATTTTTAGTTCACATTTCAGTTCTTTTATCCATTTCAGTAAACTATATTTTATTAAGTAGAATTTAGAAGTAAGTAAACTTGCAACATCTTTTATTGCATGATTGAAAATTGTTATATTTTACTATTGTTTCGAAAAAGGCAGACGATAAATTATATTTATTTTTAAGTACTACAATGGGCGATTTTTCTGGTTTGTTTACTTACATTAAAAACCTTCGCTTTATCTGCTGGTATGTTGGACTTCCGCTTTGAAGATTCCATTGACTTAGCATTACACCGGAATTACGTAGTCCCAGCACTTAGATGTAAACAAACAAAACAGAAAACTCGTCCGTAGACTAGACATCAAAACATTTTTCCATCTAATTTTTAATGACTTAACATGAATTACGTCACATCGCAACATAAAAAAAAAACAATTACAAAATTCAATATCACTTGCTTTAAACTTCCTTTTGATAAATTAAATTTTTGACTGACAAAAGCTTTTCAGCTGTGAATTTCAAATATATTGCATAATTTTCGATTAAAACTTTTTAAGCGACTAATAATAAAAAAATTAAATTTTCTGTTTGTATACAAGAATATTTTTTCGTCAATGCTTAGATAAATTTTAGTTAACAGAATGTGAATAGAATATTTGTTTATTTTGTAACAGCGTTTCTTTGTATTTCGAATACATGTAATAAAACATAATTTTTTGTTTAAATTGCATCCATTCCTTATGTAACATTAAGAAATAAAAGCTTTTTAAAATTGTATCTATGTAATTTATGATAGAAAGTCACAGAAAAAATGGGTAAGTTTCAAATACAGTTTTATTATATTCTATTCTATTGCAAACTTCATCATAATTTTGTGTTTTTTATTCTTTAAACCAATTTTCGAAATATTTTTTGAAGTAATGCACATTTTTCCACACAGTTTCGATAAGTTAGAAGCAGGTGTCTTAAATACGACGCATAAAATATTTAAATTTATCAAAATAGGAAAAAATCTTTAAAAAATGTATTTTAGACTTAAGTAATAAGAAATCTTTCTTTCTCAACTGTTGATGTTTAACTAAAAATGTCATTTTTATGCATGCAATGCTTTATCTTTCCTTGTTTGTATCGTAATGTCGAAATGGAAAACAAGAAGAGAGTTGAAAAACAGAATAAAATTGAAATAAAAACATTCTGAATAAAATATATGAAAACGTATGATATTTTCGCAGCAGAAAGGGAATTTTAATTTGCATTTCATTTCCATCTAATTTTCTTTTTTGATCCTTCCCTCCCCCCAACTCTTGTTTCTTCATCTAATATGAAATGAATTCCCTTTTCTCTTGGGAAGATACACATTTGCCAACCCGACAAAGATTCTGAATCGCACCTTCGTTTAGAATATTAAAAAGAAACACAAAATATTCGGAATACATTTTTTTATTGCTCCATCTTATTTCTGCTAAGAATTTTGGATCACTAACCATTTGTAAGTAGCTTTTAAAACATCCATTTTTTATCGTCTGTTCAAAGAAAATGAAAGCGTAAGAAATTTTCTTTAACAAAATTAAATCGTTTGGTAATCTTTCCCGATTCTTACTGAATAGAAATGAAGTCTTCTAAAAAAACTAGATAATCTCATTAAATAAAAAATGTTAAGCTCTAAGTGAAATAATTGGATTTTCGGACCCAATGTTTTTATAGATGGCAAGAAAATTAGATTCTCTTTTATAAAAATGATTTAATGCTTTGCATAAAGACCCTTCTTTATATCTTAAAACGCACGATATTCACATATGTTTGTACATTTTACAACTAGCAAATGGAGTCATTACAAGCTTTCGTGATTCAAGTTACTAGAACCTTGACAATTTAATTTTTGTGTCCACTTCCCTTCTTGTATTTCGTCACTTAACATGCAACACCGCCTATCTCAATTTTTTGAAATTTCAAAGAAGAAGAAAATACTCAAATTTTCTCTACAAAAAATTAATTTGTCTGGATTTTTTTTCACATCTGGTTGGAACATGCGGTCTCATCTTTATATCGGATATTTAAAAAACTGCAGAAGTATTCGTTATGGGCTGCGAAAAATTGAGTATTTCTTTCCTTTTTGAAATTTCAAAAAATTGAGATAGGTGGTGTTGCATGTTAAGCGACGACGAGTTCATAACTATCTATTCCTTTGCTGTTTGAAATAATTGCTTAGCTTCTGCTTTATATTTCTTCAGTGCTATAATTCTAGTGCTTAGTTAGAACTTTAATAAAAATAAAAAAATGGCGGGAGGCTGTCTTTTCAAACAGCCGCTGAGGTTAAAGGCATAGGACTATTTTACTCGCGTGACTCTTTTGTTTCTCGCAAGTTTTTAAGTTTAAGTAAGTTTTTTTTTGTAACTTCTGTTGTTACCCTTTATCTCTAAGAAAAGACATTATTTATGTTTTTAACATATGTAGTTACCGATTTATAGAGGATCGCGTCACCAATTCATGCGTATTTTTGCACAACTTTGAGACTCAGTAGTCGCTGAACTACAATTCCGATTTTCAAATTTTTTTGTAACTTCTGTTGTTACCCTTTATCTCTAAAATAAGACATTAGTTATGTTTAAAACAAATGCAGTTAGCGAGATATAAAGGATCTCCCATACCAAGTTTTGTGGCGTTTTGGCGTGTGAATCAAATTCCTTCCTGAGACCCCAATGGGAGGAACGTAATCCTACGTTAAAAACTTCGAGTTTTTTAATTAGTTTTTAAACTGTCAATCCATATTAGCATCATTAGGCTTATTGGAATTATTCTAATCCAGCGGTTCCCAACTTTTGTTTCCTCCTATAGCCCTTGATTAAGACTTTTTGTTTCCTGTCCTACTGCCACCGCAACCATACCTTCGTTTGAAGTTTTTGTTAATAATGTTTACATTAGGTTAGCTTAAGAATCGAACGACTCGAATTAACTTAATAACATTTGTAGGATTTATTTTTGATTTTACATTTTATTCCATTCCTTTATAATAGTACTAGCTGTTATGCCCGGCGTTGCTCGGGATTAAAATACTTTCATGCCTAATACGTTTGATGTAAAAACTGCTTTTGTATAAAAAAATTATAATACCCAAAATTCTTTTATCGTCTGAAACAGTTTTTAATTAAAATGAGAGTAACGATTGCACCAGACGATTTTTAAACTTTTAATATGGTGTAAAAGTAGATGTTGTGAGATGATACATATTTTCCAAAAATGTTACGAAAAATGCCAAAATCTTGCTTAATTTCCAATTAACTGAAATTTCAACTAGCTATGGAGCTTTTAAAAGTTGACGGTGGTCTTTGTCTATTTATATAAAATATATTTATAGAAATAAGCAAAAATTTCAGAAAAAAAGTAAATTAGTTTAAAGTCTAACCGTTGCCTAGCAACGGAGTAGCTATAAATTTGCGTTATTCCAAAATCGTCTCCATGTAATCAATTATTTATTAAATTTTGAAAAATTAATAAAAATTGAAGGAAAAATGTCACAATTAAAACAAATTGTATTTTTGAAAAGGTATTGTTGTAAAGGTATGTTGTTGTTTTGTAAAAGTATTAAAGGTAAAATTGTATTTTTAAAATTTTGAATTTTAAGATGGTATAAAAATATGTTTTGGGGGAAAATTTGCTCCGAACTTACAGCGAAAAAACGGTTTCGGTTAATTTCTAATTAACTGACTGTTTAATTAACTTTGCGCTTTTGAAAAGTTTACAGGTATCTTCCTCTTATCTTGAAAAATAAGTGTGCAAAGTTTGGTTGAAATCTGTCCAGTGATTTAAAAAGAGATGTGGAACATAGCCACATACATATCCACGTACCCACAACGACTTTTATTTTTATTAAGATTAATTCCACATTCTAACAAATGAAAACAGCACTGAAATAATTTTTCATTAACCTTATAATGATAACAATTACTGATCTTGTTAATCAACTATTCAAATGGAATACAATTTCAATGTGACTCTTAAGCTTGTTTCGTGGAGCCGAGTTTTATAAAATTGGATTCAAATGAAGATAGATATAACCTCATGATTGGAGCTGCTTTAAGCTTACTACGATATTTGTTATTAGCATACGCATAAGACGAATATGTTCCATCCATAAGGGTCCGTTCAAATATTACGTAAGCACCTGGGGGGGTTGCGATTTGCTTATTTTTGCTGACAAGGGGGGAGGGGGGGGATGTGTGATGCTTACGTAAGACACTAAAACCACTTTATTTCCGAAAATCTCTTGTAACTTTCAAAAATAATTTAATCAAAAAAATTAAATTTGAAAAAAAATTAAATTTGGCAAAAGAAAATTAAACTTGAATTTTTAAAATTGTGATAAAGTAAGAAATTTCCTTAAACAAAATTGTAAGGTAAATTAAATATTTAATTGTAATTGTAGATTAAATATTTAATTGTAATTGTAAATTAAATATATATATTTTTTTCGTTTTAAGCCGAGTTAAAGTTTTTTATTTGAAATAAGTCCTAAAATTTTTAAAATTAGGTTATTACTGTTATACGTTTTGTGAAATAAATGGACGGGAGTGAGGGAAGAGTACCACGACGTAATTGTAAGAGGCGGTTTGCGATTTGCTTATTTTTGCTGACAAGGGGGGAGGGGGGTCAAAAATTACCAAAAACATGCGTACGTAATATTTGAACTGCCCCTAAATTGTGTATTCGTAAAAGCTATTAAATATTTTATTGCTAAAACTCGAAGTTCTTGGTACTCTTCTTTCACTGCCATCCAGTAAATTTTCGTACTTGCATAACTTTCACTTTTCCCACGAACTCGAGAGGAAACAGAATTATACAATTTTTTTTCGATTTTATCCCTTATGTTTTGTGTTTTCCGCCATTACCAACATTACTTTCGCGGACCCCCAACTAGTCTGCCGCGTATTCCCCCCAGATGTACGCGTACCACAGGTTGGAAACCTCTGGTTTAGAGGTAAAGGTATCGCCTATGGATTCTCGAAAAAGATCGCGTCCTGTATAACTTAACAAGTTTTAATTAATTAAAAAAAATTAGGGCAGAATTAAGTAGTTCAGATTTGCAAAACAAGTCGAGAGTCGACTCATCGTCCTTTAACTACTTAAAAATTCCAAAAACCCTTTTTTGGGTTTCACAACAGCATTAATTCAAGCTCTCAATGAAAACTTTATCAAACAAAATCAAAGAGTGTGCATCAAAAGAAATAACACCCTATTCTCAAAAGGTACATTCTTACGAACACTGACCATAAACACTGCACTTCCCTATCGGAGTTTAAATTGTTTAGAATTGCCACCTTTTATGGTCGGACCATAGCAGATGAGGATATTCACGTTCCAAAAGAAGAGAATTGTGCATCATTTCTCTTTTTCCTCGCACAACTTTTCTTTGAAAAAATATATCTTCCGTCCCTTATTGCCCCCCGTTCAGTTACGTATTGCTGTATCATTTTTCTTTGACTCTGCCCCGACGACCGTATGAAGTAGAGTGAGTCGGCGCGGGTTATAAATAAATAATTATATTTTGTATATGTCTTTATTATATACGTATAGTTTGTATATTGGGCAATAAAGTAGGTTTTGCAATACTCGTTTTAAACGAACCTCACTAATCAGAGATTTCGTTAATCCGCAGATACTCTGAGTCTTATTTCAGCCGGATTACAAAGAGACTTCTGTATATTGTTTTCGAAAATCTCGGTGGTGTAGTGATTGAGCCCACAAGCTGAATAATGAAAACGTGCTTTATTCAAGAATATTTAAACGATGCTACACAAGAACCTACAAAATTAACAAACAAGCAGACAGGAGTCACTAATTAAATAACAGTAACAGTACTATCAGCAGGCAGCGTCTAACTACCACTGCATATAAACAAAACTCCAAAGAGATTAGCTCGTTTGAGCACGGCTATGTATAACTTTCTGACAAGGCGTACGTAGGAATTATCCAGAAGAATTCTCCAGTTTCCTAAGAGATAGGGCCTGATTCTGCAACTTTCAAAACTTTCATTCTGTCGTCAAGTTTATCGCCAGTGTCCGGGTATACAATAAGAATCTCTAAAACTCTCTTCCTACCATAAGACTAACAGCAGGGAAAGTGTGATTCTGAACAATATTTAAACAGAAAATTTAAGTGGATGGCAAATTAGAACCGCAACCAATTCCGTATCTCGAGGAGTAATTATTGTACCAATTTCACTATGGCCGTTCAAATATTACGTAAAGCAGCAAAGGGGAGGGTGTACGTTTGCTTATTTTGCTGACAAGGGGAGGGTATGAGTGATGCTTACTATTAAAATCACTTTATTTCCGAAAATCTCTTGTAATCTTGCACAAATAATTTAATTTTAAAAATTTGAAAAAAAAGTTAAATTTGAAAGAAAATTAAACTTGATTTTAAGCAAACTTGAATTGTAAGGAAATTAAACATTTTTTTTCATTTTAAGCCTAGTTAGGTTTTATAATTAATGTCTAAAATTTTTAAAATTAGATTATTACTGTTATACGTTTGTGAAAAAAAAAAGGGGGGGTTGCAGTTTGCTTACATAATTATGGAGGGGTTTGTTTGCTTATTTTTTGCTGACAAGGGGGGAGGGGTCAAAATACCAAAACATGCTTACGTAATATTTGAACGGCGCCTATTCTAAATGATAAATTCTTTTTTAAAACAGGTCTCCGTTCTTCTTCCAGTATTTCCAAGAATGTCTCCGCCACCATTCCACTTTCTAGGCAAGTCAAGATCAAAGAACCCTCGAAAAACTGGCTACCCATCCACCTACTTTGCAATAAAATGGAAACTTCTCCGTTGCTGCTCGACTAAAAATGTTGATTCTGCCGGGATATGCCACAAGGGGGGGGGGGATAGTCCCTGGTG
>BGPR01000479.1:93751-171741 GCA_013235015.1 Araneus ventricosus
TTTTGGTTTCTTTTGAATTATTATCTTGTCTATTGTAGAGTTTTTAGATCTCTTGTGTGTTTCTGTGAAGTTTTTGTAATGCGTATTGTCTCTCGATTTTTGTTTGTTACTGTTTGGTTTTAAATACTATTGATTTTAATTTGGTTATCTTTTGTATGTGTTTTGTGTTTTTAACGTGTAGTTTTTTACGTCTTTGCTCTTAGAGTTTTTGCGTTTTGTGTTTTTGCTCTTAATCTTTTTTTGTGTTTTGTGTTTTTAATGTTAAGCTTTTTGTGTTTTTGCCCTCTGGGTTTTTGCCTTTTGTGTTTTTGCTCTTAATCCTTTTATGTCTTGTGTTTTTAATGTTAAGCTGGTACTTACGTATTAACGCCACCGAGTCTACAGATTTGGCGGTTTTTAAGTGCCGCCAAATTTGGCTGTTTTTGTACTTACGTATTAACGCCAATTTGGCGGTTTTTGTACTTACGTATTAACGCCAATTTGGCGGTTTTTAAGTGCCGCCAATTTGGCGGTTTTTGTTCTTACGTATTAACGCCAATTTGGCGGTTTTTAAGTGCCGCCAATTTGGCGGTTTTTGTAAACAAGATTGCTCTTTATTGGCGCATTACCGCCAATCTGTAGCCTCGGTGGCGTTAATACGTAAGTACCGTTAAGCTTTTTGTGTTTTGCTCCTTTGCGTTTTGTGTTTTTGCTCTTTATCTTTTTTTTTTGGTTCACTGTTGTAAGCGATTATTTTTAAATTGTTCTGCTCACCCGTTGGGGTTCTTTGTAAACTCTTTTTAATGTAGTTCATTTCTTTTGTTTTATGTTTCCCCTCCGGCCTGTGGAAGACCTTACACCCTCTTGGGTAGGCTGGCCGGAGCGGGTTGTAAATAAATAAATGTCACGAAATCAGGTGTGGAAACACGATTTTCTTTCACGAAAACAGGTGTGTAGAATTATCGAGCACGTCCACCACAGAGATATTACAACGCTCTCCCTAGAACTGATTTCATCCCTTCGAACCGCTGAAGAAGCACCTAGCAGTTCGCCATTTCGGAACAGATGCCTAAGTTCAGGAAGCCGTCGTTAAGTGGCTCTTGGACCTGGACTACCAAGTCCAGGACTACCTGACTCAGGGCTACCTGGACCCCGATTTCTTCTATGTCGATTTCGATAGATTGGTTTACCGATGGCTTCGACAACCATGTTGATTATGTGGAAAAGTAATATTGGTCTTTTTTATTCTTTTGTCTATCTCTTTGATTTCATGAATATACCTTTTCTCTCGGAGGACTTGTTGCTTACTTTTTGAACCACCCAGGTACATGACCAGGAATTGAATCCATTCTTTGTGATTGTAACTTTTAAAAAAAGAAACTAACAAAAATTCCCTGGTCCTCCCGCTGGTGCGATGCGGAAGTTTGGAGGGGGAGTGCCTGCTCAAATGTCGTCCTCGTCATCTGAGGATGGTTCCGAATTACGAGGTTCTTTTCAAAATAGCCCTCATGTTGCTTCAAAATGGAACGTTAATACAACTGAACTAAATGTTTAGAAAAACCTCAGAAATTTCCTCTAACACATTTCTTCTCAATGAAAATATCCAAAACTTCGAAAATGCCGCGAATATTTTTGTTAACTAATGTAAATAGCTTCCTACATAAAACGTTTCTGACCGTCGAATAAAAATAGGCTAGGTATTTTCCCGTTAGCCGGGCGCAAATGTCGCCAATTGTGAACAGCCAAGTCGCCAAAAGCGAAGCGATTTTCCGTTAGCCGGGCGCAAATGTCGCCAATTGTGAACTAAACACGAGCCAAGTCACCAATAGAATGGTTGTAAGAAATTTGACGGAATTCTACATTATTTGGCGATTTTTCGCTTGCGCCCGGCTAACGAAAAAGTACCATCGGCTAATTCCCTCTGAAACTTCCATGATACGGCTGGAAGAAGAAGCTTTTATCCACTCAATTCATCTCGTTCCGACCCTGCAGGCACGCGTGGGCGTGAGAGATATTAAAATATTCCATTTCGGCCAATAATGGGACACACTCGAGGCTCGCGGTTATAATTTAAGAGAGAGCAGACACAAGTTTGTCTTTTCTTTCATGCGGGCGATGACGGATAGGGTTAATGGCATTCCTCTCACTCAATCCCCAATCCTGAAGCTGAACAGCCAAGCTGTCAGCTGGAAATAAACAATCGTTAGAGTACATTTCGCAGACCCTTTCTTTCGACTCCACAATTGAAATCGGAAACATGACTCCCTTTGGTCCACAATGACGTAAATAAATAAAATAAAAATGGCGGACTACTTTCGATGGTTATTTTTATCGTAACTCTTTAATCATGTCGTTATTCACTTTACAGGAGAGGATGGCTGACTAGCAACTATTTACTATTGGATATTCAGGGGAGTGTGGTTACGTCAGGATGTATTTTTTGGGTTGTTAGTGGCTTAAGTGCAAAAGAAATCTGTATAAATATAAGTTAAAAATCATAAATAGTTTGCACGATATAGAAATCCAAACTACTGAACAGATTTCTTTCAAATTTTGCTTACAAATACCATAAATCATAAGGAAGATTTTCGCATAGGTTTCGTGGCAAGTAATTAAATAGCTAATTATTTTTATTAATTAAATACTGTTTGCAGACAAAGAAAATATTTTATCTTTCGTGTTGCTGCTATACCAATTGAATGAAAATATTCTAGATATTTTAAATCGTTTTATTTATTTGTCCCCGAGTTGCCAATCGCGATGCTTAATTAAATTTTGTATCGTTCTTTAAAACTTATTGATATCTCTCATGGAAATAATTAAATTTTGACTGTTTTTAAAAATCGTTTGGTACCGTCTATAATTATTCGAGAATCTACAAGATTAAAAAACTGTTTGTTGCAACTTATATTCTCATTTTAATTAATAAGAAAGTTGCAGATGATAAGATGATTTTGCGTATTATAATATATAAAAGTACTATTAAAATAAAATTATTAAAAATAATATAGAAATTTTTTATTTTTGAAAAAGAAAATGGTTTCGACTATGTGCTCATTGATAATCCATCACGTGATAATATTAAACATCTTCGTCGTTCAGGCAGAAGTCACTAAGTCCAAAACTAATAATATCTTTAAAAACCAGGGGGAGTGTTCTCCCCTACACTTTCTCGTATACTTCCCCAAAAGGTGCCGTTTCTCCTTCCCCCGCGTGGCTAAAAAAATTCGAACCTACTGTTATCCAGAATCCAATGGCTATCAGAAGGTTTTTCGTTATAGTGATTAAAAAATATCTAAGTAAAGAATTCAAAGAGATGCGTACCGATTAAATTGCATCTATCGCACACTGCTAGGTTTCACTCTTGCCGTCTCAAGGACAAACTGACGTAATCGCTCCTTCGCGAGCACAGACGATTGCTTCCGTACGCACGCGCGTGGAGATAGTGGATTGGTTTCAATGGTAAATTATACAGACCGACAGACAGTCAACCCTTTGACGGATTTGACCCAAAATTTTATACGGACCTACATTCATGACGATAAAACTGTGCAACAAATTTTATCCATCTAGCTATTCAAGTTTTTGAGTTATAGCGTTCGCATGACTTCGGACATACAGACAGACAGACTTCCCATTGACGGATTTTGTCCAAAATTTGATAGAAACCTACAAATTATGTTTAAAGACCACATACCAAATTTCATCCCCGTAGCTCTAATAGTTTTCGAGTTATCGAGTTCACAGACAGACATAATTCCAAAATTGTGTTTTTCGGACACGGGGAGGTCTAAAACGTGGAGATTCGTCAAAATCTCGAGTTTGAATTTTTTGACGATTACAATACTTTCTCTTTGTATACTTCGTATACGAGAAAGTAAAAAGTGTCGAAATTTCGAAGATTCCCGTTGACGAAGCATTACACCGGAAGTCGGTCTGTGTTGAGAAAGTTCTACATGTGTTCAGTTTAAACTTAAATACATTTGAGTCGTTAAGATAAATAGTAAAAATTATTTTACATATACATATCTAGCTCCTACGGTTGACTTGCTGATGTTTAGAGAAAGGGTTTCTATCACGAAATAATTAAGTGCCAATTCTAATTGACTGCAATAGTCGGTCAGAAGGTTTTTGTGGACTTACGGCCTTATTTACCATCCATTGTTAAACCATGATCAGCGGTTAAATGATGGTTCTGCCATGATGATGCGAAAGCTGACCGAAGTGCGTCGCCAAATGTATACCCTAGCGGATTGCTATTTTGGCATTGTATCTCAAATTCTCGGTTCTTGGCGATTTTTAAAATTATCCTCAGCCTTCGAGCCAAATGAGTTTCTCGCCAACTCGCCAGTTAGATTATACATCCAGTCGATTATTTCGGTCAGCATTCGCTTGTTTGTGTAAATTCACTTTTAACCGTTGATCATGGTTTAACCATCGATGGTGAATAAGGCCGTCTGTGACTTCTGCCTGAACGGCGACGATATATTTATACTGTCTCGCGTTTGACGTTCACCATGCAGCCATCAACAACTCATGCGGTATGGGATAACTCCAATCTTTGTTACGTTCTAGGTACATCGAATTTTGCTCTCAAATACTGAAGCGTAAGGAAGACTTTTAGTAGAAGTTTTATGACACTAAAACAAATAGTTAAAAGATGCGATAATATTGTTACGAATTTGCAATGCCGTTTCCCTGCAACGTTAATCTTATGGTTGGAAAGAGAGATTTACAAAGATTCTTAACCGCTTAACTTAACAGCCCGAGAATACTCGTGCATCGAATTATCGAATATTATCTTATAAACTAAAATTGAATCATTAATTAGCTTTATAATTTGACACAAAAAATATGTAGGATCCATAAACATCTTAAGTATCCTGTGCCTTCTTAGATGAATGAAAACGACAGCTCCTTTCCAAAACAGGAGGGTCATCTTATTAGATAACAAAGAAAACTATTCAGTTAAGTGGTTAATGGATGCCAGCCAATGACCTCCGGAGAATTATCAAACTAGAATCATTTAAAGAATAATTTTTTGTACTTTAAGATGGCGTAAAAATGTTTTTGTTTCGGATAATTGTTTAAAAAATTACCAATCGAAAGTTGGTTGCATAATACGCAGGTAGAATCATTTTTGACCATACGTTTTAAGTGAAATTCCATATGGACGAGTTTTCTGTTTTGTTTACTTTGGGCTCACAGAACTTCAGAACCCATGATCCACTTCTGTTTTTTGGTAAATCTCCAATTTAAGCAATCGCCAGATCATTTGGATATTACACCAAAATTTAACCGCCACGGATTATTTAAATCGTTTGTTTATAAATTTAACCCCCGAAGAAGCCTTAGAAGTCGCCAAAAAGAGCGATAACGAACAATTATGGCAGCCTTTCCACAAAATGAGGCTCTTATTTTAAGTAAACATTGAGAGCGTCTGATTTACCGCTAGGATTGATTTAATACTGTCAAGGACTGGTTTAACCTCTGCTATGGAACTACCTGCTCAGTTTTCTTGGAATGATTAGCACTGCATCTAATTGGAAATAGGGGATAATAGCCTTTGTTGCTTCAAATCCCGTAACATAAATTAAATTCAAGTCAAGTTAAACATTGAGAGCTACAGCAGAAGGATCAATCATCATATTTAATATTTTCAAGCTATCCTTAAGCCATAACATTAAAAAACTCTATTTTGAGCATTAATTAACATCTTTAACAAAGTGTCGAAATTTCGAAAATTCCCAATGACGAAGCCAATTGCGAAAGTTCTACATTATCCCAAATAAACAAAGAAGAAAACCTGTCCATATGGAGGTATAAAAAGTTGTGGAAAGAGCATTTCGATTTTTTTCTCTCCCCTCTTTTAGGTGAGACCGGTGGCGAATTCAGGGGGGAGGGCTATCGGGCTGCAGCCCCCCCAGAGCTAGACCAGAATTCTTTATCTTATTTAAAATCACTACAACTGTTTTTTCTTAATCTCTCTTTTAAAAAAGTGACATTTCTTCCTGGCTTTTGACAGGCTCGAAAATTTCCCACTTTTGCAATCATTCCACTCGCATTTTGAGCGTTGACGCGGACAAAAACATGTTTTTCTAGTTATTTCATTGTGTTTTTCTTGTTAAATTATCGATAGTATTGTAGTGTTCTTTATGATTCTTACTGTCAGGTGAGTAAAGTCTGTAAAGATAAAGTGTTTTTATTTACATAAACCATAAGCTTTGACATTCGTCACGACGATACAAAACTTTTTGACACTGGATGAGAAAGTAGTTTATATGTATCAGTGGAGAAGAAACCCTACCAATCCATAGCGGATATGCAGGTTAGTTAAGATGTGTGCAACAAAACTGTGTCTTATCTAAACTTTAATATTTAGGACACATTTGTAAAACTCAAATTATCATTTATTTTTCCAAGGAAACAATTTTCCGCTTCATTTCCTTTTCGTTGCTTGTATTCACATTCTAATTAGTTTAAATTATGTAAATTAAAATCTAAAGAAAATCGAAAAGAAAATATATGAGAAAAACCTAACATCAAATAGATGTGAACTCACTCCTTAATTTCCTAAGATTTAAAAATATTTTAAATCGTTTTTTTTTATTTTTCAACAAGTTTTATGCATTAACAGCACATTAATGTTTATAAAATCGTTTGCATATGAATGAATCATACGCAAAAAAGAAGAGAAAACTCTCCTGAAAAAGATTATGGTTTTTATTTCAAATGACCTCATAACTATTGAAGAAATTTATAAAAAAAATTGTAATTGGGTAATTTTCCATTCAGTTGGGTTTTGGGGCTTGAAATTACTTTTAAATTCACTTTGATGTTTCGTTAAAAAATAAAGAAAATAGTGGTTTTTATAGCGTTCTCGAGAAATTTACTAAACACACGTAATAAATACTGTGAAATAAGGATTAAATAGTTCCATTCAAAATTTTATGAAAATATTTATGAAAAGGAATCTTAACGTAAAAAAATAAATAAAAAGGAAGTTAAAAGGTTTTGCTGATAATTTATGTTTGATGTAAAATACACTGTTGTAGAATTTTCTTTGCGCATATTTAAATAAATGAATGAACGTAAACTAAATAATGCATGAGATTTAGTTTTAAAAGAAACATGACACAGCCACGAATGAATTGAAAAAAAAAAGATTTACAACAACATCTCCCATTAAGCATTTCTTAAGTGAAGGAAATAGAGGGAGAAAAAATGGTAAACCATCTGCGTGAAGTGCCTTAAGAAGTAGGATGACAAATACGTCTCGAATTTCAGAGATCTGTTATAGCGAACCACACAGTGGCGGGTCGTGCGTTGTGCTATAACTTTTACTCACGCACTGCGCAGTGGAACATATTTGCATCATTTGCACCTTCATATTTTTTAAGAATTGGAAAATTTAATATTTAGTAGAAAAAATAATTTACTTATTACATTTTTGACTTGCTATTTAATTAGAAATTAGTTAAAAATTTGAGTTCAAAATCAATTTTGAAAGCTATTTTCCTTGAATTCCTTACACTTACATATGGAGATTTATAGCAATTAAACAATACAGAGATCGTGGCCTTGTCATCTGTCTACGTTTGAAAATTGCGGTAACCAGTTATCCTTAGTGTAATTTCCAGTGGCGTAACGACCCAGGGGCAAGGGGTGGTACACATGCCCCAGGCACCACTCTTAGGAGGTGCCATGGAGACAAGAGACTAGTGCGTTTATGTCAGTTTTTTAAGACAAATACGATAATGGGGAGAAAAAGAACAATATTCCCCGAGAGCCTTTTATTCTTGCCAAATCACCGATGATGGCTGGGGGTGAAATGATTATATTATGCCTCGGGAGCCACTTACCTCTGCTACGCCACTGGCAGTTTCACATAACTCGTTATCTCGCAGCATGTACATTTAAAAGCTGTATGATCTCACCGTAACTTTCTTAGCTGTTCATTAATTCTGTTACTTTTCAGCAAATTATTCTTTTTCATTTTGTTTTTATACAGGATTATTATAATTAAAGTTCGCCTGTTGAAAAGAAAGCCGTTTCTATGACACCAAACTAAACAAAATTTCACTAGAATGTAAAGTGATGCGATCTGATACCCCCTCACACACACACAAAAAGAAAAGTTTCGTTAAAAAGCTAGAGAGCTATCTGAATTATTAAATTTAATTTTATCAACAATGGAATGAATTTTTCTGGATTTATTTTTAAAAAAATATCTGCAAAAATCACCTCAGATATTGGCGCAGCGCCACTTATTGACGAGAATTTTTACCTATTTCTTTTCTTGTTCTTATTTGTATTCGGTTTTCTCACAGCGCATCACTTTATTAATGAAATTTTGTTTCGTTTGGAGCCATAGAACTTGTTCAAAGGCCTTCTGAATAGCGAACTGTAATCGTAACAACCCTGCACAGATGCGAATATCTTAATTTGCAGTAATTCGAAAATTAATGAAACTCTTAAAATTTTGATATCAAAATGATTATGTCATCGTTTATTTTAAACAACACAAAAACCATTTAAAAAGTCTGAGTGATACTGCCAAAGCTGTTAATGTCAGATATTCTAACATGTGACAAATATTTAAATAAACTCGAGTTCGTAAGAAGTAAATAACGCTCGGAATGAAAGCAAGCTTTGGGAGCTGTCCTTTAATGTTAAATAACTCACTGAGCTGCAACTGCTAGAGATAATTTAAAATAACGCAACTTTAAATAAATACACGAAGGGCAATTCTATCATGCATATTTAAACAGACTAACATTCGAGATAGTCAACAAGGTGAGATAGTTTTAGAAATAAAAAAAAAAAGATTTAAAAAAAAGGAAATTGTTTTTCGTAGCATATGTCCCATCTTGTTATTTCCGGTAAATAAATAAACAGAAGCTTTTTCGCAAAAGCCTTTTAAAATAATACTTAGAATGAAAAAGAAAGAACTGTTGAAAAAAATATCGTAAATTCTTCCTCTTTATATATATTTTTTTGTTAAGAAGACACTATTACACCGAACCCTTCTGCATAAAATAGTTCTTTCTGCTTTTCGCGTTCTAGGTAGGGGGAAACGAAAGCAGAAAATGATGTTTACTTTGAAAAGAGAGAACGCAAAATTTCGAGAGAACTGCTCTTCTAGAATGGGGGAAAGCAAGAAAAAAAATGGCGGATATATTTCTTCAGTGATATGATGATAAAAAGTTGAAATAGGATTTCTCTCTCATTCTTTTTCGCTTAAGTTGTATCTACTTTTTTCGTTTGCTTCCTCACATTTTTTCTTTCTATAAATTTTTTTTTCTCAAGATAAATCCGGTAATATATTTGCTCTGCTTAGAACCGAATCCATTCGAAATCCGTTACGCCATGTGTGGATTTCTGATTGAATAAGAATTGAATGATGAAAAAGTAATCGAAAATTAGTTTATAAGAAGTTTCGAGGATGTGCTAGTTTATAAGCATGTTTTGCGGAGGTAAAATAATCCAATTTTAAGTAAACCTCAAAAAGCTTTTGGGCATCGGATCGCTTTTTTCATCTACTTTAAAAATAATGATACAAAATTCTTCCAAGACGACTTCAAATATATCTTTACAGTTCTGAACCTTTTAATCAGTATTTCTGTTTAAATTAAACTTTAAGGACACGATGCGAAATTTCGAAATCAGCCGTTCCTCCTTAAGCTGTACATTTATTTCCAGGTGCCAAAATAATTTAAAGGTGGGAAAATAGATCTACAGTGGAGTCTCCCTATAACGAAATCGCTTGGTTCTGATTGAAAAATTCGTTATAGAGAAAATTTCGTTATACGGAGATTAGAGATTTTTGCAGTTATGTAAGTAAATGTTCCAAACTTTTCAATAGGTGCGATAAGTTCAAATGTATTTAATTATGACTTTCAATTAAAACTGAAGTAATATATATGTAATAATCTCACTTAATTTTATTCCAAATTCTAATATTATATATTTTAAAGGCTTAATGTATTCCAAAATCACTTTTCTAAAGCTCCAGTTTCGTTCTCTTTCCCGCTTTGGAAGTATATTAAATCTCTCATTTTTGGCATATTTATTACTAAAAGAATATTTTAATCGTTTCCACGCGCACACAACTCGCGAAATCAGCGACTTATTGTCGCCACGAATTTTCCCTAAAACACTTACGTAATATACTAAAAATAGCTATTATTCCCTTCACTTTGATCACATGTCTATCTGTTAAAATCCCTACCTGAGAAAAAGCAGGGATATTCTGTTCACTTTTGGCTTAAAACTTAAACGAAGATGTACGTACATTTCGTCACTCTCCAATAATAAAAATGAAATTAGTTAATAACTCGGCCTGTTTAATCATTTCACGACTACAATTACGAATTCATTTCATATATATTATAAATTTGTTAAAATTATACTAATTTTTATTGTATAAATAAAATGCTCAAAAGTTAAGACAATTCACCAGTTTAGAGAATAATATGTACTAGTATGTACTTACGTTTATTTTACTTGAAAAATTCCGTTATTTTACATTGCTTTGCATTTTGTGATGTTAAATTTTCAGAAAAATTTTCACATTTTAAGAGTGAGTGGTTCCAGAAACAGGCACGTGTGAGCGAATTGGTTGCACAGAAACTATCAACTTTCTTCAAAAATGACAAAAATCGAAAAGATAAACCTCTGAAAAAATTCGTTATAGGGAGACAACCACTTCGTTATATGGAGAATATTTTGAATGTTATTTAACATTCCGATTAAAAATTTCGTTATAGGGAGAAATTCGTTGTAGAGAGACTTCGTTGTAGGGAGACTCTACTGTATATCCGAAGAGTAGATTTTGAAACTTCAGATAAATTTTGGTTTAAAATCTTTTACTTTCTGCAAAAGAATTTTCTTAAATTTAATAATAGAGAAAAGGGGCAATTCTGGGAATAGCGATTAATTTATAACATTTTTCTTAAAAATGGAAAAAAAAAATTTATCTTATCTACAGAACAGGAAAAAAGGGACCAGGCTATGCCTGCATATTTTGTTTCTGTGGATACTTATGCAAATGTAAATACATTTTAATGGTAAAAACATTCTCTCATAAAATTAATTCACTGATATAATAAGTTTTCTATCTTAAATCTCCTCCCTACATGCAGCTATTCTTTATTTTGCCAAATTTTATGAATGGTCAAATCTTATAATTTATTTTACTTTTGGATTGTCTTTATGAAAGAAACGTTTGGGACAAATTGGAGTGGCCATGATCTCTGAAGAAGAAAAATTACAAAAAAATATACTGAGAAAAAAAATTTCAAAATGAGCGTGGCATCAAACATTTCTAAACGAATTTTGATGAATTCATACAAGCAAACAACGCTCATACAAGCTACATTTTTTTTTTTCAATTTTACGAATTTTGTTATAAAAACATTTATTCATTCGAGTATATTTTTAAGATGAACTTATCGAGCGAACATAAGAAGGATGTACCGCGCATTCACTACCTTCTCCACGATAGCTCGTCTTTAGACATAACACAATGCGCTAGCGCAAAATCCATTCCAACAGGGTCGGATTTATACATCTCTACGCCCTAGGCCAAAACACATTCTGCGTCCCCTTTCAAAAAAATAATATACAATTTTCAATTTAATATACAATAGTTTATCTTTGAAACATATAAATCACCATCTTTATAATCCTTGAACCACATTAAATTTTTAATTCAAAATTAAACTACATTGAAACTTCTATGCGAGACCACCTCTATTAAGCGACCCCCTCCTCCAGCGACCAATATTTAAAGGCACCGATTTTTTTACCCTATATACTGTTGCAATATGTCTTACTGTGGGTGTATGGTGTAAACAGTCCAACACGCAGGACAATGGAGAATGAAGGTTTATTTACAAATATGCAGGAAAACACGTAGCACAGGTACAGGGAACAATAGTCCTTGCACAGATTACCAATGTAAACAGACAACAATTCGCAGGTAATAACAGTTCAGCACCTTGTTATCTAACAACACAAACAGTCAGCAAATAACTAATGACTAGTAGACCATAACTGCACCTTCAATAGCGCTCAGCTCACCAGTTCGCACTGCGGGTGGAACTCCAAAGGCATTCGCGCTCCAAGTTGATCCCAGTCGATCAAAGACGCTCCTCTGATCTAAGTGCCGTCCTTAAATATTCTCTCCGACAGGCCGTGATGTCGCATGGTGTTTTCTCGTGTATTCCCTTTCCTAGTAGAAATATCGAGAAAAGGGTTGCATTTTCGGGAATCATCTATTTGTCGCCAAGGTCGCCAAGTTTGTCACCAAGGTCAGGGTGCCATAACTGTCGCTGAGGTCACTCCATGCTTAACCTTGTAAAACTCTCTTCCCAGCCATAAGACTCGCATTGCTGGGAAGCGACTTTCCATGTTTGTAACAATACTTAATGTTAAAAAGTCCTCTAGGAGAGACCAGACCACCCTCTATAAGCGACCGGTCCCTTGTCCGAAAATTTTCTTGCCTTTTCCCGCAAACAAAATCCACATTCCAAACCGGTCGGTCGACCTTGACGTATTGTTTGGTGCCCTGAACTGGACCTGATAATCTCTCATTGGTTCTCGCGTATAGAGGAAGAATGACAGTACAGATCAGTTGCAATTCTTGTATAGGCTAGAGCTTTAAACATGTCTAAGAAACGAGTCATTTTAACATTGGAGCAGTGCATTGAAGTGATCGAGTCACACTAAAAATGAAATTCAGAGGGGAAGTTGGCGGAAATTTTTAGTTGTTGGAAAACCCAAATCAATAAAATTTTGAGAGATGAAATTACGATTCGTAAAGAATGGGAAAACTTCAAGTTTCGGGCTGTAAAGAGATTGCGTATCTCTATATAAACACTCTTTTTTTCAGATATAAAAAATAAACTAGAGAGAGAAGTACTGTCGCAAAAAAAAGAAACAATCCGAAATTTCTTCATATTTTAAGAAAGTTTAAATTTTAAAAAATACGTATGTAGTTGTGCTTATATAATACAGTATTCAATAAATAACACAAACAATTGTTTTTTGTGTTTTTTTAATTTATAAAATTTCTAAATATAGTACACTATTTTTGGGTAAATTCTTTTGGCAATTTATTATTGACACTTCTTTGAACGGCCACCTCTCTTAACGACCGTTTTTTCGCGGAACGGAGGGTGGTCGCTCTAGGGAAGTTTTACTGTACTTGTGTAATAACATAACGTAGAGTTCCCAACCTTTACTACGCACCTTGATTAGTCTTTTTTATTTTCGCGTACCCCCTACTGTTATATCCCCCCCCCAACAATCCGTCTATGCAAATAAGTTGTTATCAGTTATAGAGGGACGAGACTCAAGTTTGTGTGTAGTGCTGCTGAAGAATCCAGTCAATTTTAGGAACCATTTTTATTAGGCTACGTTCCATAGCACAGAACATTAAAGTTACAAGACACAAGACAGAGAACAATATCACGAGACAAACACACAGACAAGAATGACAGAGAGGCATCATGGGAAAAAGATGGCTCCAGTAGCGCCACCTACCATAGAAAGGAGAAGGCAGCTGATTGTAACCGCTACACAGTAACATTAAGGGCTTAGTTAAGCTTAAGAGTCAAATGACTGGAATTAACAACTTTATTTTTGATTTCACATTTTATTCCATTCTTACAGAAGTATTTAGTTGAATGCCAAAACAAATGTAACCAGTATTGTAATAATTTCGGGTTTTCCATTTGCTTTCCTTTTTCTTATTTTAAACGCAGGCTATAGAGCTTGGATAGCTTTCGCTTTTACTTTCCACACGAACTTTGAGAAACAAATTTCTGCAACTTTTTAAATCCCTTGTGTATTCTTGTGTCCACCATTACCGACTTTGATTTCGCGTGCCACCAAGAGTGCGCGTACCACAAGTTGGGAACCTCTCACATAGCGTTAACACCTGCAAAAATACTTCATCGAATTTCTTGAAAACGTTTGAAATACGTACTGGAACTTCTTCGATGGTGCTTTAGTCAGTGAACAGGGCTGAGGGGTCATTGACAGTGGCGGACTGGGTCTGAAAAGAGTGTTTGCCATGAGAAAATGGGGGCCCTCTCACATCTACGTTACCATCTCAAATATATTTTTTGATATTATTTATTACAAATATAATGAATTAAAATCAATAAGTTAATATAATCTATTCCTAATCTAAAACTCTATTATATATATAGATTACTAAATACAGTGTACACGTATTATTGAAAGTGATAAATACCAAATATAAATGTAATTTTATGATTAAACATTAAATAATTTTGGTGGTTGTATAGCATACTGTAATTTCGGAACTATATTGTTACATTGAGAATATTTTAACCAAACTGAAAATAAAGTGCAAACTATTTACAAATTTAAAATTTTTTAAAAAGAATAATTCTAACTGTCAAGGATTAACAACTCAAATGTACAGAACTGTATTGCATTTGATCCACTTCATTAATAGCAACTCAGGAAACATTTGAGTTCACTATATCCAAATCATCTAGAAATTCCTTTTCATAGCAACATACAGGAATTCCAAGTTCTCCTCAGACAATGAATTTCTTAATATGGTCTTTATGATCTTTAGTCGACACATATCCTAGGGGCCCGAATTGTCTTATGTATAAGGGGGCCCACTTGCCATCGAGCAAGCTGGCAACCCGGCCAGTCCGCCACTGGTCATTGAAGTGGACAAATCTTAGTAAATCGATTTCAATACAAAGAAGTTCAAGGGCAAGTGACAGTAAAATCCACAGAAGACAAAAAAAAGTATCGTTAAGGTATGTGGCTACCCTAAAATCGACGTTTTCATGAAAATTTTCGAAATTATTTTATTATTTTGTATTAAAGGCCATACATTTAGGATTCCAAAAAATGGTTTACTTCAGTTTCTTCGATAGTTAGAAGTAGGCTTGCCAGACGTCCCGGTTTTCAGACAAAATCCCGGTGTCCCGGCCGGTTTATTTCACGTCCCGGTAAAAATTAAATTTGATTATAGATGACCAAAAAAGTCTAAAAATAATTAACTGTGAAGGATTATTTAGGATAATTACTTTATCATTTATTTCACTGTACGGTATGAAAAGTGAAAACTATAGAAGAGTGATGGTCTGCTAATGAATAATATTGTCATCGTATCGTCTTGTCTCGCCAATCGTGACCATGCCTTCTGCTTACCTGGGACATCAGCACCAGTTGAGAGAGTATTTTCTTTGATGAACAACGCATGGACCGATGATAGGGGTTTGATGAAGGAATATACAATTAAAGGCGTGATGGCATGTAAAATTAATATCGGAATAGCTTGTGAAGATTTTTACAACACGGTTAAAAACAAAAATGACTTTCTGAAAAAAGTACCAGCCAATGAAAAGTGCATGTAAATATTTTTCAAATTTTTATTCCTCATTCAAAGTGTTCCTTCTTACTTAAGTAACTTATAAATATTAACATGTAAGAAATAAAATGTTTAAATTTTTATGCTTCTGTCATTTATTATTACCCCTGGTTTAGGTTCCTAATCAGTATATAATCATTTACTCATATTATTGAGAATAAACTACCCTCTAAAACACTAAAAACCCGCCAAAGGTGTGTGCCCTTGAATACCCGCAACGCTGGGGGGCATTCAGGTTTCCCGGTTGAACATTTCAGAAATCTGGCAAGCCTAGTTAGAAGCAAAGTTATTGTCTAAATTATGAACCGGAAGTGAAATTTTCGAAACCGAAACTAAGCCATAGAATTGTAAACAACACATCAAAACTGCTATTTCTTTACTCATAAACAATGTGAATGTACAATTTACTTTTTAAATATAGAATTAAGTTTTATTTATTTACTTATTATTGTTTTAGACGTATCTGGCAACTGTTTCTCTAGTTACGGGATATTTTACGCAAAAAAAAATTCGCTCACTCCAAACACTGTTATTAAGTACTAAGATAGCAGTTTAATTATTCAATTCAGGCGATACAGGACTGATTACTGTATTTAACCGTCTTAGTGTAAAACTTGAACCAGAAATTATTTTTAAAAACTACATAGAAATTGATATTGAGAGAATTAAGAAATCGAAGCGACAAGTCGGAAAAAAAATTATCAAGAAAAAAAATTTAAAGTTAAAATAATATAAAAATTAATTGAAAATTAAGTGAAAGAAGGCTTAACTTACAAATACTGTGAATTTTAAGTTGTTAAAATATGTATATAATTTTTTGTGCGACTTTAAAATCTTTATTTGCGTTTTCTGGAAAATTGCTATTTTCAATTTTTGGATTACGAAAAATCTGATTTCTTAAAAGATTTTTAAGATATTCAAATAAAATGTAATAAAAATGTTCTATACATCTCTAGGTATGTTCTGAACCTCAAATATAGCTTGAAAGTATATAATTATTTATTTTAGAGCTGTTTTCAGTTGAAAAAGTGATATTTTTTTCTTGTAAAAAGCTGTTGCGTATATAAACTTTGGTATATCTCAGTAACTTTAAGAGGTACACTAAATATTCTGCTTCACAACATAGGTAAATGTATAACAAATATATTATTGAAACAAAAAGTGAAATACATGCATTAGAATTTATTATAGGAAGTTTGGCGTAAATTTCAATTTCGACTAAATTTTGACCAAAATGTCCAAAATTTCGAAAATAAAAAAAAATTGTTCATTAAAATGGCATTTGAATTCACAGTTTTACGCACCATTATAACTGAAAACATAAGTGTTGAATAAAAAATTCCTTTTCTTCAAAAAAAAGTGCTCCGAAGGCAGGCACATTATTTAAAGAAAAGAAAGTAAATTTCAAAAAATCATTTTATATGGCCTTTTCAAAATAATACTGAAAAGTATGTAAATATTTGGTTGTTTTCTTTTGTGTATGCGCCCTCTGACTATTGCGCCCTAGGCCATGGCCTAGGTTGGCCCTATGGGAAATCTGGTCCTGCATTCCAATCATTCGTTTCTTTATAGATTGTTCCAATTGTTTGCAAATAATGACGTATCAATATTAGAAAAAAAGAATTAAAAAGAACTTCAAACTAGATTGTATTCAACACTATCAAATATGCCTGGCGTTGCCCGAGATGAAAATATTTTTAAGGTTTTTATTAATAAAGATATATATTTAATTAATTGTCATGAAACCTTTACTAAAACCTTCCTTATATTTCAGTATCGGTGAGCAAAATTTGAAGTACTTATAGCATAATAAAGATTATTGAGGCTACGTGGTTGAAACGTCATATATGAGAAAATAAAAATATATTTGATATTAGCATTCGACGGAATGTCAGTACCCACTTAAATAAACACATTTTTCAATTATGTATAACATATTTTTAATGTTGAAGATACTTTTGTATAAAATATTGTAATACAAAATGAAACATCTTATCGTTTGCAACTTTATTAAAATGAGAATATCAGTTGCACCAAACAAATTCTTCTCGAAAAATTGCTGACTGCTTCAAACGATTTTTAAAAAACACCGAAAAATAATTCTATAATATATAAATAATTTTCAAGAATGATGCAAAATTTAATTAAACATTGCGAGTGATAACTCGGGGGAAAATAAATAAAATGTGATTTAAATTTTATTTATTGTATTTTCATTCAACAGAAATGGCGAAACTAAGGATAAAATAATATTTTCTTATAGAGACTTATGGATGGAATTTATTTTTAAAAAGTTTTTTTTCCATATTTTTGGATGTAAAACTGTTTAATTTATTTCTCTTCTTGTTGTAGCACTAGTGATCATACTGAGCTTGTACATGTAGCAAAAGTTACAAATCTGTTCAATAAATAAACTTATTTTTATATTTATAAAAAAAATTAAGTATTTAAAAAATGTCACTAAACCTTTACTAAAACCTCAATTATGCTTCGCTAGCAGTAAGCGCACGGCGTTGGCCGTGGAATCAGGATTTCAACAGAATGAAGAAAAAAACACGACCACAATGACATGAAAAAGTTCTGAAAACAAAACAAAAGATACACATTCTTGATTTTCCCGCTTATTTTTCTTCGCAATAATGACATTTCAACTGTAGAAAATGACATCACTGCGCTCTGCACCGTCAGCCAATGAATTCTCCAGCAACGTTCCGGAAAAGTGTCGCGGAAGGGAGCTCGGTAGAGAAAAATATCTTTCAACTGACCAGGAAAAAATTAATTAAAAAAACGGGAAAAGATATTTTAACCCTTCTTGTTTTAAATACGACAGAACCGTTCCAGTTACAAGCTGAAAAAATTTGAAAATAATAGTGTTATTAGAACGTCGGATGCAGCAAATTTAAAAACAAAATTAAAATTTCGATTGCAAAACTGACTATTTTTTAAAAATTTCTCAAAATTCAGTAAATTACGTTAAAAATTCAAAACTAACTTCATTAGAACGGAAATCGCGTGTTCTTTTCGATGGTGTGTCAATTTTTTTCGTACAATTATTCAAAACTATTCTATTGAGAAATTAGTGCGAAAAATTAACCAAAACAACACAAAACATTAAATAAAAATTTTTCTAGATTAAATTTTAAAATTCTGGCTTCGAGGTGCATTGAGTCACCATTAAGACTACCTGTGTGCCAAATTTCAAGGTTGTAAGTACGATAGATTCGTCTGGACATCGCACACACGCACACAAACATAGTCTTTTATAAGTGTAGATAACATAGTATTTGCAATCAAAATTTGGAGGAAATCTGTCCAGTCGTTTGAATTTCTATAGCGTACAAACTACTAGTATTTATGAATTTTCACTTTTATTTATGTAGATTTATCGAAAGCAATCGAAGAAGGTAAACATTGCAGCCTTTACATCGTTTAGTTTTTGTTTAAACATCTCAATACCAAATCAATACCTCCAAGATTTTTTTTGTATGAAATAGATTGAAGTTTTGCTAAATTTGAACTGCTAAATAAATCCTGCTAAAGTAAATAGTTACGAGACGGGAATGGGAAATTGAAAAATCGGGTTATCGGTTAGGTTAGGCGAATCAAATCAGGACAAAGAGGGGTGAGAATTTCAGAGGACGCGATTTCTATATTGCGATATTTAATATATACATGGTGTCTACATTTATCGCGAACAATAGCTAATTTCTAAACCGTTAGGGATAGACAGGTAGTTCCAATTGAAAAAATGCTTTAAATGAAGGGAAGAATTATAATATATGTGTTTTGAGTGAAAAAATATATTCCTGAAAAAGTTAGGAATTCTAACTTTTTATACGGTCCCCCTGTCCTATCTGTCATATTTAGTAAAATTGTTTTGACACTCTATTATTTTAAACAAAAAAAGTCCCACTCTTCTGCGACTAAAACTGACCGAGTTATGGAGCTTTGAATATTGCTGACTTAGACCACTTTACACCATTTCAATAGCCGTCTTGAAGACGATCCACCAATCATTGCATAGCACTTAGTAGACGAGGCCGCTGATTGGTTAAAAATCGTGAAATTCGAAGCTCCAGAACTCGCTCAGTTTTAGTCGCAGAAGAGTGGGACTTTTTTTGTTTAAAATGTTACTGTGTGAAGAATATTTTACTAAATATGACTGATAGGACCGGGGGACCGTATAAAAAGTTAGAATTCCTAACTTTTTCAGGAATATATTTTTTCACTCAAAAGACATATATTATAATTTCCCCCTTCATTTAAAGCATTTTTTCCAGTTGGAACTATATGTCTATCTCTGACGGTTTAGATATTAGCTATTGTTCGCCATAAGTGTGAACACCCTGTATATTGCAAGTATTTAACAAAGTTCTCATACAGTCAGGGTGTATGGGGATTGTGTGATTTGTGGTGATCAGCTTTATAGTCGCACAGAGATGGAGATTATGCAATTTTGCTTTTATTTAACTTGACTTGTTTCATGTTTTCAAGGATGGAATTTTGTAAGCGACTTTTCACTTACTTACTGATGTATTAGAGTTTTGAAAAACTCCCCTAGTAGAACACGGATATTGTACAATATAAAATGATATTTAAAATATTCGCAATATCATATTATATTGTAAGCACCATATAATATTGTAGAATATCGAATAATATTGTACAATATGGGACAGCCTGTTGTGCTACCATGGGTCTTCATGTGTTAGATGCGTCTGAAATTTTACACA
This sequence comes from Araneus ventricosus, assembly GCA_013235015.1. Classification (NCBI taxonomy): domain Eukaryota; kingdom Metazoa; phylum Arthropoda; class Arachnida; order Araneae; family Araneidae; genus Araneus; species Araneus ventricosus. The sequence goes on from BGPR01000479.1 coordinate 113,891, forward strand.
GTTGTGTGCTGCCGATGGCAATGTAATATTTTAATATTTTCAAAACTTAATTATCAATCAATTGATTAATTTTAATTAAATTTGGATTGCATGTGAAAGTCGCTATATGGTAAGGAATTTGAAGAAGAAATTATTACAAGATTCCATATATAATATTTATAATAATGAGTTATTACATATATTAAAGGTTGGAAAGTATAAAAATAAATGTCGTGAAATAAAAAAATAAAAGTGCTGAAAACAATACTATAAAGAAATTAATCCACAATAAATATCATATGAAAGAAAATTTCTGAACATTAATTTAGAATTAAAAATATATTATAAATGTAATTAAAATTTCAATTTACTTAAAATTTTCTATCAGCACTTCACGGTATTATTTTTTTTATATAATTGTGTTTTGATCTCCATATTTTTGCTAAATGGAATTCTCTTTTTTTTAGTACACTATTAAAATTGTGTTTTTTAAAAGCATTTTTATTTTATTATTTCAATATATAAAATGCGAAGACGAAAGTTTTAGTTCGAATATACTTTGTGCATTTAAAATTATAATATATTTTTGTTGATTACAATTTTTAATATTGGATTCAATTTTTTTTTATAATAATAATTTTTTACCTCACTTCTTTTGTTTGAAACTGAAACGAATCAATGAATTAGGCATTTGTGTTCGCTGGAATGATAAAAAAAAGTTTAAGTAAGTACTTTTTAATTATTTCTATAAATATTTTTTTCACAGAACATTTTGATAAGAAAACCATTTCGTAATTTAATCCATATTTCAGTTCAGATTTCTCATATAATTTAAGAAAAACAATTATAATTATGATGCGAAAAAATTGTAACTTTATAATAAGCTTTGAGAAATACTAAAAAAATGGGAAATTAGTTTTTCGAAAACATTCTAAATGTCTCCTCGTGTTGGCGACTAGTAATAACGCAAGCTCTTGTTGTAATTAAGTTGATCATTTATTTCCACATTGTTTTTTTAATGCTGCTCGCGAAAACAAGTTTGTTAATATTTTTGCCTGAGAGTATCTTGCGCAAAAGAAATCAAGATTTAAATATCATTTATGCTTTTTTTTTTAATTCTCTGTCGCATTGAAATACGATTGAGTTCTTTGGCTCAGTAATTAATGTCTCCGGATATTATTCCTTGCGCAACTTTTCAACTTTTTTACTTTCTCGTGTTCGAAGTATACAAAGAGAAAGTATTGTAATCGTCAAAAAATTCGAACTCGAGATTTTGACGAATCTCCACGTTTTAGACCTCCCTGAGTCCGAAAAACACAATTTTGGTATTATGTCTGTCTGTGTGTCTGTGAACGCGATAACTCGAAAACTATGAGAGCTACGGGGATGAAATTTGGTATGTGGTCTTTAAACATAATTTGTAGGTTTCTGTCAAATTTTGGACAAAATCCGTCAAAGGGAAGTCTGTCTGTCCGAAGTCATGTGAACACTATAATTCAAAAACTTGAATAGCTAGATGGATAAAATTTGGTACACAGTTTTATCGTCATGAATGTAGGTCCGTATCAAATTTTGGGCCAAATCTGTCAACGGGTTGACTGTCTGTCTCCACGCGCATGCGTACACAAGCAATCGTCTGTGCTCGCGAAAGGAGCGATTACGTCAGTTTGTCCTTGAGACGGCAAGAGTGAAACCTAGCAGTGTGCGATTCTTTACCTAGATATTTTTCAATCACTATAATGAAAAACCTTCTGATAGTCATTGGATTCCGGATAACAGTAGGTTCGAATTTTTTTACCCACGCGGGGGAAGGAGAAACGGCACCTTTTGGGGGAAGTATACGAGAAAGTTTAGGGGAGAACACTCCGCCTGGTTATTTCATTTTCACATTATTCGACTCTGACATAAATATACAGCAGAACCCCGTTAATCCGAACTAATTGGGACCGGTGCCTGTTCGAATCACAAAAAATTCGGATTACTCGAAATTCCGATAAAAATAGAAAAGAAGAAGATGTGTGCTAAAAAAATGTAAGTTATAAGTACTCAGTACTACTATCTCTTGAATTCTTTTATTCAAAAGCAATAGAAAGAGAATATGTCTCCCCTTTTCATTAGAGTAATGGATGTGCTCCTATATGAAGTGACCTTATCTTACGGCAAACTCAAAATTATGCATGCTGAAAAGGTACTTTTTTGTTTTTAGTATGTATACTTAAATCTTTTCAGGTAATCTACTCAATAACATATAATTTTCGAAAATAAAATCGGTTCGGATTAACCGGAATTTCGGATTAGCGGGTTCTACTGTATTTAAGATTTAAAAAAAAGAATTAAATCAGTGGTAGATTTTGATAATATGAGACCACAGGCGTAAAATTGTTTTGAGGCCCCTCCCAATGTCCATTGGCGTAAATTCGCCATCAGCTTAGCAGTGCGAAATATTTAGAAGAGATTTTGAGGCCCACCAGGGTCTCCAGATGCGAGGCGAGCGCCTGTGCAGAAAACCGACATTGAATTAAGTTTGTTCGTTTGTGAACACGATAACTCAAAAGCATAACACTCTGGATTGGAATTTGGTATGTGGCCTTTACACCAAAGTGCAGAATTCTATTTAATTTCGCGTGTAATCCTTCAATGGGAAGTCTGTCTGTCTGTCCGTGTGCATGCGAACACCATGGCTCAGGAACCAAATAACCTAGAAGCAGGGGTAGCGCCAGTGGAGGGACTGGGGGGAGTAGGGATGCTCTGCTCCCCCCCTCCGTCGGGGAAAATTTTTGTGCCCCGTTCACGCAACGGGGTATTCAACTAGTAGATAAATAAATATTTGGCGAAAATTTGAGAACAATTTCATTACACTTCCCCCCCGTACAGCAAGTCGTGCCCCCCCCCGTCGGGCAGACACTAGCGCCATTCCTGCCTAGAAGGATGAAATTAGGCGGCATAGTTTTATCATTCGACTTGCAAAAATGTATCAAATTTTGGATACACTCGATCAAAGGTAAGAGGTACAAATGCATACTCTTGAACTTGAATTTGTGTTACGGGATTTGAAGCAACAAAGGCTATTATCCCCAATGCATACTCTATTCTCCCCAATGTAAGACGAAAGTAAACATAAAACAAGCCATATTATGTAAGTAAACTAGATAGTCGAGAGGAAACCACTCCCGCTTGATGTATTTAAGTTCAGACATGTATTATTCTCATTTAATTTTACTCACCTCTAATGTAGAAATACTCACTCAGGTTAAATTCATCTCTTTATTATGTTGAACTTCGATTAACTGTCATGCGTCGTAGATTGTGGCCCCCGGAGGCCGGGGGCGGCGGGGCCCCCCCCACGTGGGGGGGGGGGGATTGATGTATTTAAGTTCAGACATGTATTTTACGTTCGGAAGGAGCATTTCGCCACGTTCTTGGATGAAAGAAAGTTTGAAAGCGGTATTTTATTATACAATTTTAAACTTAACCAAAATTCTCGAGGTTTGAGTGAAAGACGAAAATGTAAAAATCTTTATCAGTAGAATGTATTCATGCTCACGCGATACTCGCAAATTTAAATTTGGAATCCTTGTGCATTTACGTTTGCCGCTAACAATGTTAAAAATGATTCTTTTGATGTGTGAAACATTTTTTGTGCATTTTCTTCGGTTATTTAATCCAAATTATTGCTTTAGTGCCTTTTTTATTTTATTAGCTTAATTAAGATTTTTTTATTTCCTTAGTTCTTAAACTTTGTCTAATTTATTTCATATCGTTTTCTATTCTTTTTATATAAGCATCATTCGTGTTTGTTGATATTATTAGAGATAGTTTAATCTAAATGGCATCGACATTTTTTGAGTTTATAACATATTTAGTTAATTTTACTTAAATGATTTATTAGATTTGTATACGTTATTTACACACAAAATGTGTTTTAAAAAAACATGTTAAGCCTGAAAAACTCTCTACACAGTATGATGCGAGCTTAAAAATTTCCCTTGAATTTTTATAACCCATGCTTTAAATAATTCGGGATTGCTAATTGGAAACGTTCCCTTGGGGCAATCGTCTTTCTTTTTTTCGTTTTAACAGACGAAAGTTGAAAATTATCACATTTTTCTACACAAAAAGTTTTTAACGTACATACATGTCAAATGAATTAAAATACTTATTGCTAAGTTCTTGAGTCAGATGAATTAAAATACTTATTGCTAAGTTCTTGAGTCAGATGAATTAAAATACTTTTTGTGATCTTAAACAAATACACAATTTATTTGCATATTTAATTTTTTGCTGTTACGTTATCAGTAGAAATAATATCTTCTAATTGTATGGAATGAAAGATTCTGATTATTTAATAATTCAGCGAACATTGATAAAATCCTTTAACTTAAAGACAACTTATTAGATAACGATACTAAATGATAATACATAATTGAAAAACTAAAAATTATACGAATAGAAACGAAACCTAATGATTACACTATGACGTATTTCTGTTTAATGGAGTATTGTTTTATAAATAGATTTACTATTCAAAATATGTTTTGCCCGAGTTCATCAAGAAAATAACAATCCTTTTCAATTTTTTTCTGAAGTGTTGTTCTTTTCAGACAGCATAGTTAGAAAAGATTGATTCCTCCTTCGTGTTTATTTTACTCTTGAGATTTAGAAACATGCGTACTCTTTTCGGGAAAATAATAAATAAAGATAGTGTAAAAGAACACGAATGAAGAAATTTATCACACAATTGAATTTTCAGAATACGGTAAATGCGACAGGGTAAAAAGAATGTTTTCATTTCTGCAAACGATTTCTTTTTAGTTTATTCTCCGTGTGTTCTTGAATTCTTATCTGAAAAGAATATAAAACAGATGCAAATAGAGTATTCTTTAGCACAGAAATTTAATTTTGAAACTTGGAACGTTTGTTAAATTAGAAAAACCTTTCTCGTAGTTTATGCCGGTGTATTTTAAATTTTTCATGGTCTGGCTGTAGTAAATCATACCATTTTCGGCGAATAAAACTAAATGGTATTAAACTTATTCGTGCAAATTTTTATTTGAAACTTCACGATTCATACCTGCCAACTAAGGAAATTTACAAAAAACTGCGATAAAGCAATGCTCTAAAAAATACCGTGATTTCTGTAAAAGCACGTTTTTCTAACACAGTACTAAATAGGTTTGTAAATCTGTTTTCTCAGTTTTTTTTTCTGCTCTCTGCTAATATGCAACAAAGCTGATACACTCTTCGTTTTATGGATATAAACAAAACTTGACGACCCAATGCTCTCAAAACAATTAGTACATTACCACATTGATTTTAGTATTAATAAATGTCATGCAAAATATTTAAAAAATAATTGTGAATAAAAATAAATATGAGGGACGAACAATTAATGGATTCTATAACTATACGTCTATAATATACAATTCTTTACCCCTCAATTTTCAAAATTCGGTAACAGAGACATTCTTATGTATAAATTTTCTTATTTTATTTGATGTTTTTAAATGTCGCATCGGAGATCTTAGCAAGAATCATATTTTTAGTTTAAAATAAATAAAATATTAAAGGAGTTTTTTTATTTTATAATTCAGTGATTAATCAGTATATTCACGTTTTTGAAAACAGTCAGTCGGACATTCTCTGGAATTTCCCAAAAATCCAAAGCATATAAATAGAAACATGTAATTTTTGCTAGAAAGTAAATAATTCTTGCAAATTACACAGATTTACAAATAATAAACTATCCATATCAGGTTTCGAAAATTCAAGATGTTTAGGAACTGGTTTGTGAAAAAAATTGGGCGAGATTTTTGAAACTGTCATTTCTGGGGGAAAAAAAAAAATTGATTTGAAATGTCTTTCTAACTCGAAACGGATTTCCAGAATGTAAAAAAGAATCATTAACAAAAGTCTAAGATGATAGTGTAAAGTGATAAATATGGATGACAAAAGATCTATTGAGGAACCATTATTCATATGTAAAAAGGAGTTGAAATAATTAATGAACTTCTTTAGCATTTTACTATCGACGATCAGTCTAAAATTGTTTGATTGGATGCGAAAGAATTTCATTTTTTTAAACCAAAGAGAAGCTTGCGCAAGATAGGAGAGCATTAAGTAATATGTTTATTTGTCAAACAGAGTTGATAAAGTTGAAAGCCCTTTCAGAGGCTTTGACTAAACTGCGTTGCCAAAAGGCTCAGTAAATATCAATTATATAAATAAAGGCATTTTTTTCTCCTTCTATTTAAAAATTTCAGAGATCATAGGATTTTAACTTGTTCGAGATATCTCTGTTTTACAAAAGAGTGTGTATATGTTTATAAAAATTCACCAATCATGACAATTATTTTTGCGATTGTTTGTCTAGTATAACACAGCTACAACTTCAGTTTAAATAATAAGAACTTACCAAACAGTTTTATCCTTAAATTGTGCAAATGATCGATGAAGTTTGAATATCATCGAATATTTGTTGGTTACAATAATGAAAGGAGATTTCTTATTCAAACAATTTTTTTTCTAAAGACTTACAAGATGTACTTGAAGAATGATTTAATAGAATTATCAGAGTATATTTAAAACACAAAGCTTCTAAGATAAACATAATTCTTTTCGTATTTAAAATGATTTCATATACAGTAGAATCCCGGGAATCCGAACTAATTCGGGCTGACCTTTGTTCGGATTCTGGGGAATTCTGTAAAATTCTCGTGGTAGAGTATTGACTCTAGGTACTCTGTAAAGGCGTACGGACAGAGCACGCGGCGATTTGCACGGTACAGTGGCAAACAAAGTTGAGGGTAAAAAGAAGATATCCAAGTTTGTTTCTATTAATTAAGGTGCTGTATTCATTCTTAAAAACCAATTCGAATACTTCTCTTAAGTTAGGAATAAACATTAGATTTGTTTCCGGTTCGTAAATGCTGTTTTCCCTTCATTTTTCAGTGAAAACTTTTCAGAAAATTAAAAATGTTCGGATTCCCGGGGTCCTACTGAACATTGTTTTTGTTGTTAAATTTTAAATGGTAATTAATAAAATGTGTATAATCCTTAGTATATCTGTACACGATTTCTTTGAATGAAAGACTCGTTTCAATGAAACTTTAAAATCTTTGTTTTCAAAGAAGAAAACAATGATAGTTTCAGTTATGTCACCTGCCCCATCCGACAAATGAGCATTCATGCCAAAATTAAAGAAACCGAAAATTAGTATTGAAAATATTGAATTGCTGAATACTTTAATAATAAAAATAAACAGAAAACTTTTCCTATTTGTCGATTATTAATAAGAACAATTTTTCACCTAGTTTAGTTCTTTTTACGTCCCGTTTTGAAGCAACACGAGGACTATTTACAACAATTTTTTAATTAAAAGTAGTTAATTTAAAGTTTAATTAAAAGTAAGTTTCAAGTAGTGTAATTAAAAGCAGAAAATAATTCAAATAAAAAATTAAAATTTGAAGTACAGTAATAAAAATGTGTTTTTAAAAACTATTTTGACTAAATTTATTTAAATATCTTTCACTCCAAGAAATTTCTTTTCACTATCAGTATCTCTTTTGATTTGATTTGATTGGGGAGGTTTTGGGATTGTCAGCAACAAACAGCATATCTTATTCCTTGTAAATTATATTCTCTTATCTTGTTTTGTGACACCTCATTTATAATTACGTACTCAAAAAAGGGAAAACCCTGCTTTAAACTGGCACCATACATGGACAGAAGACGCTAGTCTTATATATATTTTTTAGTTTTTTTTTTTATATGTACACATTTTTCTTCATATTTATGGACAAACGGCGTTTTAAAAATTTTTTTAATTACATGCCGAAAAGAGAAAATGAAGAATGAAAAAAATGAGGAAGCTTTAACCAGAAATTCAGTGATTGCAAAAGCAAAATAGATCACAATTAAAATTACTTCTTTTAATATAATTGCTATAAGAGAATACACAATAGGTACTTTTGACGAGGAAACAAAATTAAATAAAGTGACCTAATTTGCCCTTTTCAGTTAGGAAATGTGGCAGTTAGAAGCACATACAATAAAAAAATACATGGCCAATTATCAAAACCAAGTCTTCCCGAACCTGACTTTGTCCTTTTCTTAATTGGGATAAAAAATGCAAATCAGACAACTAAAGTTTATGGAGGAAATAATATTCTGGGATAAAATAATGAGTTAATTATTTTTCAATTACATGGTAATGAAAGGACAAAATATATCAATATTTCATTTCATAGATTAACTTGGATAGAACTTCTTTTCAGTATTCTTTAACACAGGATTTTCTAAACTTTTTTCACTTACAATCCATAATGGGATTAGAAAAATATTCCATAGCTCATCTATACACAAAAAGATTTTTGCAACCCCAAATACACACATAAAAATCAAACTAGGAAAGTAAAGAATTCGATAATGACAAGTGTAAAAAAAAAAAAAAAAAGAATGTGCATATTTCTAAAATTTTGCTAAAATGCTTCAAATCAAGAGTTTTCGACATTGATTTTGTTTACTAATATTGAAGAATCCAGCAAAAGTCGGTATTTTCATAGGATCCTAAAATATAATTACCAAAATATAACAAACTGAGGTAGGAACCCACAGTTTATAAACCCTTTAAAGTTCACTACATGTTTCGTTTTGATAATTACTAAATTTATTTCAAAAATGAATATTAGACATGTAGCTGATCATAAATATAAAAAGGGGGAAAAAAATTAGCATTTTTTTTTATTTTCAAGAAATTTGTGGTTTCACTGTGAAACCAATGAATGGTAATAGGCTATTTTCCCTCCAAATAAGTTATCATCAAAATGCAATTTAAATTATATATTTAGTTTATAAGCATACATGAGTATTCAGGATATTCAACCTTCATAAAATTCAATATTACTTTCGAAGATTCACTTTTAAAAAATAAAAATTTGTGCAAAAACCCTCATCAATCTGCTTCTCTTGGAGATCAAAACGGATTTAGCTCTTGCAATGCCAATATCTTTGTGAATACTAATAGTATTGAATTAAAATTTTTGTATAAGTTGGCATATATATCTGGCTCATAAGTTATGAAAGAAAAACTACACTACGTTTCATCCGTGAGCAGTAAAAAAATGCTCAATGTGTGATTTTACTGCAAAAATAATGAATGCAAAAGGGTTAAGGAGCAATGCTTTGAGTATATTAATGTTTAATTGAAAAGGTTATTTTTATTATTAGATTATGATGAAATAATGAGGCAAACTTTAATTCTTAAGCAGATGGTAACAGGTCGAATTTTCCGCTTCTAATTATTTAAATTAATAGCGTAATAAATGTTTAAAAGCAATACGTTTTAAAATGATGAACACTTTCCATATCCATTAATCAAGATCTGAAAATAAGTAGAACTTAAAAAATATAATGAGAAAAATAGCTTCCTGTACTTATTTACGATTTTTTGTTTTGCTCGCATTTTAGATAACCAGCCCCACCTTGCTGTAGAATCCGGAATAACTGAATGATAGAACTGAGGGTGGAGTCCTCATGCCATCATCAGCCTCAACCCAACCCCTCCTGCATAAGGTATGTCCCATCATTGGAGTGAAGATACCCCATACTATTACTATACAAACTAGGGAAGCGAGATCCTGCCTACTTATCCTGTGGCTTCTTATCCACGTAATTGTGACACCCCTCAGTGGAATTCGAATTTCAGATAAAACAATTTATGCATCTATGTTTGGCTTTGAAAAACAGCTAAGCAGAAAAACTAAACTAAAAAGATCTTTATTTACAACATTCTTTTCAAATATCACCCAACATACAAATTTATATATTTTAAACATCACATATAATCAATATAGGTATTATTAAGAATTATATTTTCCTAAATCCACAAAAACACTTGAAATACAAGAAAATAACTTGAAACATTTCCACAATACTTCTGGCGAAGTACCCAATATCTAAAAAAGTCAACCAATATGCATTCCTTACAAATCCAGCTTAGAAGTTACATTCACATTCAGCATTAAATACACTCAAATAATTCATTTGCACTGAGTGCAATCATTTAAGGTTAATACTAGGATGGGAAAAGAAAATAGGAACATTTTTTTAAATGATTCAGACTAGGTGATTTTTTTTGTAAGAAGTTATTTATAGCTGTTCTTGATTTCAGATAATATAAATTCATGCATGTAAGATTTAAACAATAAGCTAAAATAACATCTCAAAAAGATTTAAGATAATTGCAAAATAAATTATTAGTATCATCATTTTGGAAATAAACATCTGAAGAGGTAGAATGTTTTAAATCGACTATAATTTTTTCTTCTTCAAATCAGGGGGAAAAAAATCTAACACCATAATGCTTACCATTTCAATGATTGAAAACATACGAGAATTACAAATTGCACACCTAAATAAATCTATGTATTAATTTAAGAAAATTTGTTTCACTTAAATTCTGTGTGACAAGCACATAAAATAACAAATAAGACATGAAATTCAAAGCTTTTTCCAAAGAAATACAATAAATAAAAAATCAATAAAAATAAAGAAAGGAAATCAATGAGATAAATATGTTGAGAACATTCAGTTATAATTATTAATTACAGAACGTTCTAAAATGAATACAGAACATGAGAGTGCACGAAATGCATTTTTTAGGGTTCAATTCACACAAGAAAAATGCTTCAAAATAGGAAGTTCTAATCTCTCATTACTAGCACTCCAAACATAAGGATATTTTTTGTTAAATTTAGAAGAAATAAATTTGACAGATATTTTTAATAGAAAGAAACATCTTTATTAAACTTTTATATTTTGGAGCATATAAACATTCATATAACAAGGGTAGAAGTAAAAATTTTCTTTTTAATTCTCCTTCCAACCATTAGTATTTTTATTCTAGCATAAAAATTGAGAATATTGAATTAATTTAATGATGAAACATATTATTGTAATACAAACACAATGCACAAAATGCATCTACAAACAGCAAAATCAAATAGAAAAGCTATACTTGAACTATCTCCTACTTCAAAGAAAATACGTGAACCACAATATATAACTAATTAAACAAAGATGTAACTGAAAAAATTTAAAACCAAAAAGTAGCTGTCATTGTAAAATTTTAATATAGGTTCTTCAAATTTCAACAAGCAGACATGATTCTAAACATACGATAACAGTAAAATATTCTAAGACGGTAAATTGTATTGAAGTGAGATATAAAAATATTACAAAATCTTCATAAATTTAGGTATGATATTCTGTTTACTTCATTTCCATGTTTGCAAGTAATGTATCGATTTAATTCTACATAATAAATATAAGGGTTTTATATACTTAAGAATATAAAATTTAGTATGCTATAATTCAGATTAGTACAAAAAGGCAAGAACACATTTTCAGTTTAGCACAAATAAACTTTGATAAGTACTTTTGTGCATTTCTAAATGAAAAAAAAAAATCAAACATAACACACCAGTCGCCAGTAAAAATTAAATGTTTATTTAGCTAATTTATATCTTATATATCACTCTATACAGCTTCAAAACAGTACTCAAATACATCTACAGCAATGATTGCTCTTATCTGTAGGGGATAATATACCTTTACAAGATTTTACTGCATTGATGAGAACTGTATATAAACAGCTATTTTAACAGTTCACTAACTAAACATCAGAGTTTATGTGTACTATCTTTCCATATTGCTGAAATGAACATTACATGCCATTTACAATGTGGAATTATCATTATCATTATTTTACAGGAGAGTAAGTATAAAAAATCTTACACCACAAAGATATAAAATTGCTTCTGGAAAATTCAAAATAGAGTGAATGTCAGAAACTTCATATCTGCATGATAAACAGGACATGGTTAAAATTTTTCATTTTAGAGCAGAATGAGGATCAAAAAGAGTTCTGCACCAAGCTTGCTGAAAATGAATACACATTTATTGTTGTTGAATATAATGGTCTCTTTCTTTCTTTTCATTTGGGATTTACGAAGAAGGTTTAAAAGTGAATTAGTTTTGCATCAGATGGATTCTGTTCCACAGGGCAGTAGGGACATTTTAATCTGAAATAATAACAATGAGTCTCATGAAATCTTATTTTAAATGACATTACATGTAAAAAGAAATAATAATTATTCAATGGTTTTCATAATATGCCACACAAATAAAAAAACAAACAAACAACCTGCCAATGAGGAATGGCGCTAGAGTTTGCCCAACAGGGGGGAGGCACGATTTGCCTGACAGGGGGGGACTAGTGTAATGAAATTGGTCTCAAATTTTCGCCAGATTATTATTTATCAACTACAGTTGAATACCCCGTACAAAAATTTCCCCCCGACGGGATACAAAATTTTTCCCTGATGGGGGGAGGGGGGGGGGGGGGGGGCCGGGCCCCCCCCCCCCCCCCCCCCCCCCCCCCCCCCCCCCACCCCGGGGGACCGGGGGGGCCCCCCCCCCCCCCCCCCCCGGGCCCCCCCTCTGACACCACCCCTACTACCAATTAACATGCTGAAATAAGCAGGGTCATTTCCGAGGTTGCTAGAAACCTATTATTCCCTTAAAGAGACACTTTTTATAGTAACGAATATTAAAATACTTTTGGGATTGATTTAAAAAAATTAAAATTAATTTGATTTATAAATTAATTTATAATTAACAAATCAAGGCATTTCATTATGGAATTTTCACAGACAGCGTTTTACCCTCAACTTTCTCATATATTTATACAATGAAGAGCATTTTGGAACTCTTTCCATTCATTGATTGGGCATTTTGATATGATATTTTTGCTGTCAAGGCCACGTGCCAAATTTCATTTATCTTGCTTGTTGTATGCTTGAGTTATCATGTCACATGCACACATACAGACAAACAAAAGGCCTACCCATCAACAGATTTAGTCTAAAATTATAAACAAATCAACAATTTTCATAGAAAGGTCATGTTTTAAAATTCACCTATCTAGCTTGTTGCATTTTTGAATTATAGTATTCATATATGCATGTATAGACACATCTATAGTCAGCCCATAGACCACAGACATGGTCTAAAATCTGATAAATGTCTTCAATTTCTAAAAATAAAATAAAACACATAAGCCAAATTTAATCGATCGAGTTTTTGGTGTTTTTAAGTTATATTTTTATGCACATGGTTGGACAGACAGACTTCATTCAAAATTTGACAGAAATCTAAAAATTTAGTGCAAAGGCCAAAATTCATCCCTTTAGCTTCCTGCATTTTTTGCATTATCTTGTTCACAAACAGATGGAGATGATTCCAAAAATAGGTACTACTTGATTTTCACAATCCACACTATCAAAATGGAACCACAATTATTCACAAGTTTCACACTAGAAAGACGGGAGCGGCCATTTTGACAGCAAATGAATTTCAAACACTCATATTTCCTTCCTTTTTCCTTGGATTTCTTATTCATTCATTGACTTTTATGAATTATTGATACAGAACAAGTAAAATAAAAATGATTTATTTTCCCTCATTATTATTGACACTATATACCTAGAAAGACCAACTGTCATCATTTTGACAGCTAAACAAACATCACACAGCCTACCTATGTTGCTTTTTTCTACACTATTTTTTGTTTCGTCTACTCTATTGTTTTTCTACTCTTTTAATGTTTTGTTTTGCAACCATGATTTGATGAGAAGGAATATAAATTGTGTGTGTGTGTGTGAAAATTGCAATTCCCAGAATTCTTTTTGTGCTCAAAGCATCTGCCTTATTGAAATGGCAGATATTCATTTCTTTGTATGTTCCTCGCCCGTTCAGTCATATATTTCTTCTCACAATGACACGAAGAACCATTTGTAAAAGAATGTTGTCTGAAAAAGAAATTTTACAAATCTTGTTTAATCTACCTGAAACCGATTCTGGTTCTGATGAAGAATCTGAGTTGTCACAAGATGCATATATTCCCGGCAATGAAAGTGAACCAACTTCATCGGACAAATGTTTTATGGAAATTGCATAAAACAATTTCTCCTATGAATTTGAAAAAAATTCACTTATAAACATCGATTCACAACACGCAAGTGCCTGAATTATTCAAGATAAAAAAACTAGAACTGTATTCAAGCAAAGTTCTCAATCACTATAATAATGCTGTTGTTGTTGATGATCCCCGAATATCAGCAGAGCTATATCAGGTCCATGAGCCTGTGCACCCTAAAGAAATCCAAAGTCAATTAGAGGATTAGAAACAAGATGCTATTTGGAAAGCCCCAGGCATGCAAGAATACGATCAGGTGTGGCCTGTTCTGCAGTACATTTTGGGCAGATCTCAAAACACTTAGAATTATCAGAGAAAGTCAAACTTCTGATATACCCACTAAAGAAGCGAGTAAGAGTTGTTTGGTCGCGTCTGTTGCAGTCAATTGTTACAGAGCCACCTGGTCTAGAACCTTGATACCAGTGATGCACCGGTGGAATGAGCCAGATAGTTTTATTCCTGCTTTTAGCTCTAGAGAACAGCTCCAAGTAGGTGAGAGGTGCAGAAGGCACTGAAGCACCATCAGCACCTGCTTTAGCAAGTGCATCTGCAATCTCGTTACCTTGGATGTTGACATGAGAAAGAATCCACTGCAGTTGAATCCGGTAAAATACTGAGAGGCTTTTAAATTTGTTAAGAATATTCATTCCTATATTATCTATTACTCTATGCAGGGTTCATACCGTATATATGATAGTAAAATTCAGGAGTTTCTAAGGAATTTTTCAGGAGTACAGTACAGAAAATTCAGGGGATAACGTGAAAAAAAATCAATTGTAAGCGAGAAGGTTGTAGTGTGGACAATTTTTATAAAATTGGCAGAAAAGAATACTAAATATCAATTCTCCCATCTTTCCCGATTATGGTGACTCGGAACATGCGCGGTAGACTCTTTCGGCGCTAGATAAGGTCAGAAGTAAGAATTCCGGATTCCAGCAACTTTCTATCAATAAGGAAAAACGGAAAAGTCATATTTTTATGTTTTATCATAATTTTATCTTCTGTTCTTCGATTGTAATTTTTCGGGAGACAAAAAGAAATATCAGGATAAAAAACGCCATTTTCAGGGCCCTTAGAAAAAAAAAAAGCAAAATTCAGGAGTTTTTCAGGAATTTCAGGAGGAGTACGAACCCTGTCTATGCCAATTTTCCAAATATTGGATAGAACTTCTGCTATCGGTTAGTATCCACATTTCATTACTGCAAGAGAAGGACGAGAGTGAGTCGAGGCCTTCATCTATAGCTATTAGTTCACTGCGAAAGACAGAGCAGAAATTGGGATTCCTCCTCTGAATTTTTAACTCCTGATTTATGTGTTTTAATACAAATCCCACTGCCCGTACAGTCACTATCATTCCTGCTACCATCAGTGTACACCTACTATAATATTACTCTGACATAATGAAAAGCAAAGACAAACTAAAATGTTCTATAGCTAAGCACTCTTCATCTTACGCACAAAGCTGAATGCAATGAAAAGAAGACTCCCGAGGTTATTGTATAACTTGACTAAAAATGGCGTTGAGAAAGTATTCAACTAAATCCCCTTCCCAATGATGGCCAACACAAGTTTTTTTTTTCAATATCCTCGGTTTAGATGTTATCAATGATTGGGTAATTTACAAGGAAGTTATTGGTTCAAAAATCAATAATCGTGATTATATTTTGAATTTAACTGATGAGCTGCGAAACAATTACGTTTCCTCTAAGACATTTACGCTTTCTGATTTCACTAAAGGTACAGACGACGAACCCACTGCTTCAAGCAAGAAGCGTAGGCAATGTCAAACCAATCGATGTCGTAAAAAGATTATGATCATTTGTTGCGATTCCATAAAGCCAGTTTGTGGCTCTTGTACAAACAAAGTTATAAAGCTGAGTGTTTGTAGAAATTGTAAAAAAGAGTATGAGTAAATCAATTTGTAATATTTATCTTTTTAAATGTATGTATTTTTAGTTATCATATGTGATAAAGATTTAAAATATTTTCTGTAATTCGTAGAAATTTCCTTTTATGATGTGAATTATATATGAATTTTTTCCATTCTAATAATATTTGATTACATATATACATATTTCATTTTCTCGAACATAAAAAATATTATAAAACAAAGAAAAGTGATGAATGGAAAATTTATGTGAAGAAAATGTAAAATTAAATAAAATGTATTAAAAACTTGTTTTAGCAAACAAATCTTGAAAATAGTGTTGTTTTTGGTCATTAAAAGACAGCGGTCAAAATGACCGTTCCTGGTCTTTCTAGGTATAAGGAAAATGCCGTCTTTCTAGTGTTAAAATACTTGTTTGATTAATATAATGAGCAGTTTATAAAATTTGTCAGTTTAATGCAGGGGCCATGAAAATTCAGTATTACCCAAAAATGATTTTTTTTCAGACTATGGGAGGTCTAAAGCATGGAAATTCAACTAAAGGCAGAATAAAATTGTTTTTGATGATTACAATATGAAAAAAAAAAAAAAGAGAGAGAGAGAGAGAGAGAGATAAGAGAGGAACATTTTAACTCAATTAGGTGTCAGCAAAAATAAAATAAAAACATTAGATTTTTTGGTAGTTGGCACACAGCAAATATCTTGACAGGAAAAGAAAGTATTAAAAAAATCGAGAACATAAACATTAAAAAAATGCAGTAGGTATTTTCATATGCTGTTTAGTTAGAATTAAAGTATTCTTTTTCAGAGATCTGCTGGGGAGTGAGGGTGGAGAAGTGATTGTAATAAGAAAGTCAAATCTTGACGGTGAAGAAATGAATGCCATAAAAAGAACCAGAAAAGAAACATTCGGTAAAAATGTGAGCAGATTTTTTTAAATCTCTCACTTCTCTGAAATAAGTTGAACTCTTTACCTTAATTTATTTTATAAGCAGTAATTTGACAGAGTGTTTAAGACAATGATCACTGTCTATTGACTCCTATGTAACTTATAATCTATACTTATAAAAGGCAATGTTTGTGTGTGTGTGTTTGTCGGCGATGTCCAGACGAATCTATCGCACTTACAGCCATGAAATTTGGTACACAGGTAGTCGTAATGGTGACTGAATGCACCTCGAAGCCGAAATTTTAAATTTTAATCTAGAAATTTTTTATTTAATGTTTTGTGTTGTTTTGGTTGATTTTTCGCACTAATTTCTCAATAGAATGGTTTCGAATAATTGTACGACAAAAATAGATAGACCATCGGAAAGAGCACGCGATTTCCGTTCTAATGAAGTTAGTTTTGAATTTCTAACATAATTTACTGAATTTTGAGAATTTTTTAAAAAATAGTTAGTTTCACCACCTAAATTTTAGTTTTGTTTTTAAATTTGTTGCATCCGACTTTCTAATAACACTATTATTTTCAATTTTTTTCAGCTTATAACTAGAACGGTTCTCTCTGATTTAAAACAAGAACGGTTAAAATATCTTTTCCCGTTTTTTTTAAATTAAATTATTCCTGGGCAGATGAAAGTTATTTTTGTCGAGCGAAATTTCTTCAGCGATAGCCTTCCGGAACACAGCTTTCAATTTGATTGGATGAAGGGTCAGGTGACGTCATAACCTTCGGAGCTTTTTGTCATGTTCTAAGAATTTTTTTTTCATTTTTTTGAAGTCCTGATTCCACGGGCAACAATTTTTTTATATTGTTTTGGATTAATGTACTCTGTACTGTTTTTCTACATGTTATTATCGCGGAAAAAATAAGCGGGAAAATCTATAATGTGTATCTTTTGTTTTGACAACTTTTTCGTGTCATTGTGGGCGATTTTTTTTATTTTGTTGAAGTCCTGATTCCACGGGCATCGCCGTGCGCGTACTGCTAGTTACTAATATAATAGCACAGATTTGTCTCTCACTGATCCGGTAACACTCTGACGTCACCAACAATAAAATTTGTGCCATAGCACTGCGAGATGTTAAACAGCATTATTTCATTGTTAGAGCATTTAAATTTCAGTAATTTTAAACTTAAAAAAGTAATTGTCGTTCAATTTCAAATTTAATAGCTCTAAAATAGTGAAATAAAATTTGCTACCAATTGATATAAAATTAATCTTGCTATTATCAATAGTTCCCGAGAAATTTTAAATTATATTAATCATATATTTCAAATTCATTTCCGTTTTTTAATAGAAATTAGTAAATCACGTCAGTGGTGAATCATGCACCTGATATAGTTTGGATGCCACGATGCATCTGATAATTTATTGCAATCATGATTATACAATTTGATAATATTTTTTGCCAAAGTTTAACAAGCAGAGAAGTGCTTTGTTTTGATTAGACATCTGAAGTACAATGAAAATTGTTAAACAATGAAAAATACTTCACATGGAATTTTGTTTACCAAGAGATTTTTTGAATAAAGAAATATGTAAATAATATGTGAATAAGAAAAAATATTTCCTGTCATAAAATATATATTTATTTTATTTGTTTTCAATCAATATTAAACATTTCTCTCACATATATATCTATTTAAACACATCAAATTTGACAGAAATCTCTTGAAGAGGCAATTTGCACCTGTCGTACCATGATGGGTGCTTTTCTAGTTTGTAATTAAAATGCATTAATATTTAACTACACATGATGACAATTGAGCTATATTTATCTATCTTCCCTTCTGGTTCATTTTTTTTTTACTTTTTGTTTCATTCATTTCCCTATTTTCTGAAATATATGTTATTCAGATTTTGTATTCCTATTACTAATAGTTTTTTGCCCTCTAGAGTGGTCTGAATAGAGACACTTTAATTCTAACCACCTGGCACTTATAAGAACTTTTTCATACAAAGAATTCAAAATCTAACAGATTAAAGCAAACAAAATAACTATGTTTTGCTAACTGATAATCACTATTTTTTCATTTTTTCTTAATACAGATATGTAATAAATTAGAACTTTTCCGATCTTTAAAATAAATCATTTTTAATGCCGATAAATATTTAAAATCATGCATTATTTCTATTTAAATTCTAAGATAAAGGCACTTCTACTTTTAACTGGAAAAAGTTGGGAGAATCTTCACTGTTTCATGAGCCCCAATCCAGGAATTCTCCCTTTCTGGCAGTATTTAAAGTTCGCCATCTACCCTTTTTCTGCTTTGGAACTCGCAGGTGATGGGAATGATATGTATACTAGTAACTGGTCATGGATTGGATCCTCTATCACAGCCGAAATGTTAAATTAAAATCAGGGATGAGATTGGCCAAAAAGCAAAAATACATGAGCAAAAAATTTGTACCATAATTTATACACGAAAGATGTTTTGAGAAGTAAAATATCAGAACATGCAACATGATGAAAATATTGCACTATAATAATTAACAACTTAATTATTTATAATTTAGTATGTATAAATACGAAAAAGAATATCAAATTATTATTAAATCATTCACATTAAAAGTTGACAAACAAGTGTAACACATCATCAGGGGCATCTTCAAATACAAAATTAGACATTAAAACATATTTACCACCTGCACATTACTGAGATGCAACATTCACCCAACAGAAGTCTGAGAAGAATTATATTTAATAGTCTTTTGATAAAAGTTAACTAAAAAAATAAATAAAAATAAGGACAAATAATTTCTTTTGCTTCATGCAATTGTGTAAAGTGCTCTTTACACACTTAGTGCTTTTGTGTGAAGTAAGCTCTTTATAAATTATAATTTCAAAAACGGAAGATAGGAAGGTTTCTTTTCTTTGTGTAAAAGCGGAATTTGCGGAAGAAAAAGCAAATTTTTGCGGCGGGAAAAAAAAAGGAAATCTGGAAAGGGGGGGGGGGGAAGCGAAAGAATCTCACCGCTGTAAAATCCTATATCTTTAAGTGGAATGTTTGGACTACAATAAAGAAGTTACTTTATTTCTACAGCTGCAATTATATCCAAAATCTCTACATTTTATTCAACTGAAGTTTTTCAATATAATATATGAATAATATATTATATTGAAAAATATATAATTTTCAATCTTTGATGCAGATCCCAACACACTGCGCTTTAGAAATAGGAGGAAACTTTTTGCAATTTTAAAAAATCTAAGGTTACAATTTCTTAAGAAATAATATTCACATTCAATATTTTGTTTCAATCAAACAAATACATTTTAAAATGAGAAAAATTATCTACTTACTTGCTTCCATTAGCTAATTTGTGCAGAGCATCTCTAGATATAACATGACCACACACAAGTCTCATTGGTGGGTTATTTTCAGAACTTTGCTGTCTTAAGATGGGACAAGCAAAAATGGAATGAAAATGACATTTCCGTCCAAGATCAATCTCAATCTGCAAAAAAAGTAATAATTAATTCTTTTCCTAATAAATCATATTTTTGCATTAGTATGAATTGTCTTGTTATAAACATTTTATAACAAGATTGGTATTATTGTTTGTTAAATTAGCAAAATTAATTTTTAATGTACAATTAAGTTTTAAGTCTAGAAAAAACTTCATACATATAAATAATCTTGTAGCTTTAAAGGTGTAATGAACAAATAATTTTTTAAAAATATTTGTAATTACATATTAAATGCCGATCTAAATATTAAAAACGTTTTCAATGCTTCACAATTAAATATATTTTATAAAAACTAACAAAATAATTATCTGTCAATAAAATCAGAAAGAGAGAGATTTAATAATCATTTGATAATTTATAAAAGTAATAGTACGATTCTTCCCCACAATTTTAGCTGAAACAAGAATGGCATTTGATAAGAGAAAAAAGTGATTATAAATATATCAGTATAATAGTTTCTACTGTATTTTACTAAATACAACTTATTTGGTTAAAAAATATACAAAAATCATTAAAATTAATATTTAAAAGATTAATTACACCTGTAAAATTTCTTTATAAGCTGAATTTTGTTTACTTGATCATATATGATTTTAATACATTTCTTTGCTAATAAAAAATCTAAAAAAAGCAATAAAAATGACAATACGACTCCATTAAACAGCTCAATACTTAAATTTCATTTTCTTTACCTCCCAAAGAAACGACAGAACCTTTAGTTTTGCTTCTGACAGACATAAAATAACTGACAATACATTTTGAACTTCCCTCATTTCCTACAGAATTCTGAAAATATTAACAAATAAAGAAACAATATGATCAAAATAAAAAAAAAAGATTCTAAATCATCCAACAATAATTAAATTAGAATTTTTTTAGGTGAAAAAAATTAATATAAAAATCTATATTCATTACAAAACATTTTGACTGTTTTTCAAATTTCATTATACATACATATTTAACGCAAATACACATTAAATCACAAATTGAGTGATTTTGTGTGTGGGGGGATGTGGAGGGTTCCAGCATTATCAGACAAACATGAAAAGCTCAATAATTATAACAATTTAAGAAAAAAAGAATGAATTTTATCTGAATTTTTCTTTAGCTCATCCTTATTACTTTAAATATCACATTTTGGTTTTATTGACAAGGCCCAATATCTTAACACAACACACTGTAAAAATGCATCTTCTAATAAGACATATACTTTTGTTTAAGACATATACTTTCAATAAATATAATAAAAAAAAACTTAAGAAAAATTAGAAATTAAATAAACTAATCTTAAAATGCAAAAACAACAGAAAGATGTTCAAAAAATTAAATTTAGATTTTTCTGTTTGAACCATAATTCAGCAGGAAATCGTCAAGTTGAAAAAGTCGAAAGCTTAGAAAGTTTTTTGACCTAAGGACAAAATAAAAAGATCAATGTGAATTTTGAATAAGTGAAAAGAAAACATAACTTACACTTGATTTTACCATCTCCATTCTATTTAAAATCATGAAGGATTTACACTTTAAAAAATATATATATATAAGCTTTCATTGTGGCATTTACCAAACTAAAAAGGCTTGCCACAGCAGTTTGTAAAACTACTACAAATCTAATTTGATTTAAAGTTAATATTATTTCAAGGTATGGAATATCAGACTGATTATTTATTTGTAAAATAATCTAACCAAAACATAAAAAAAAGATGATTAGAAGTATAAGTCACAGGGTTCATACACATTTCCCTAAAAGAAAATCAAGGACTTACAAAACCAAAAAATAAGGACCTCTAAATTGAATAAACTTAACAAATTGTTGCACGTATTTTTAAATAAAATGTCTCATTTTTGCAAATTTAACCTATTAGATGATAAAATATAATATAAAACATAGATAGAAGATACATTACAAATTTAACACAACAAAAATTCTTAAAAATATGAGTTAATAAATTGATGAAAAAACCATGAAACTGGTAATCAAATTAAATATCTTTTAATTCCAAACTTTTTTCGTTCAATTTTACACCCCAGGTATTTATTTTAATTTCTTTTCAATAATTGTTTTTCTAGTTCAAGCGATTGAATAAATAAATTTATGTCCTTTGACTTTTCAGCCTCATTAGCTAAATCATTTGCTTCCCCATTTGTTTGGTGTATTTGGTTTGGAACATTTTCTTTTGTTTAAAAAAAAATCTATTTCCTCCTAGAGCTTTTCGTTTCAGTTGTTTTGTTTCAGTCTTTTCTTTGGATCTTTCACTTTCTAAATACTACATATATTTTGCTCTAGCTGATGTGGCAAAAAGTAAGCACTTTCAAGGACTTTTTAAAAATGGGGCATAAAAATAAGGATTTGTAAGGACTAAATGTAAAAGTAAGGACTTTTAAGGACATGTACGAACCCTGGTCAAGAAAAACAGAAAATTAACTGTCACAAAGGCGTAGCGACCAGAAGGGGCAAGGGGATATAGATGCCCCGGGAGCCAGACTTAAGGGGTGCAAATGGGACCAAATAGTAGTGTGATTACGCCACTTTTTCAAGTGAAATACCATGAGATGGTGAAGAAACAATGCTATGGCACAGGCATCATTTACACTTTCTAAGCCACTGACGTAGACTGGAGGGGTAAATATATATTATACTCGGGGCACCACTTACCCTCACTGCGCCATTGAAATGTCACTAGTCTGCTTCGGTTTCTTTTTACACAAACATTCTGAAACTCAAATTATAATCAACAAAATATGTTTAACCTTTTAACTGAAGGTGTGGTTTATAAATCACATATATAAGAAAGTACCTGCAGTTAAAGGGTTAAACACTTTTCAAGTATGAGTACATAAATCTTACAGGCAATTCATCTCTTGTGTTCCATACTCCAGTTACAAGTCTTTGCTGCATGACTTGCTTAATATTTAAAAGTGCAGGCAGAGCTATGCAACCAGCATTAGTGCTAAAATATATATATAAAAAAAATTAATGATGGAATTATTGTGTTAGTGTATACAAAACTGTATTTACAAAAATTGTTAACCCTCTATCCAGAACATCCCTGGCTACTCAATTACAAGGAACACAAATCATAATGACTACTAATTTCAGGAAGCAACGATTTTTTTTGTTGTTGTTGTTGGGAGAGGGTTTGTACTGTTCCAATAAACTGAATGGGATAATTTGGAACCCAATTTGAGTAATAACTGTTTTTTTTTTCTAATATGTTTAAGAGAAAAATATTGTGTATAATCTATCATAAAATGCTTCATTTGTTTGATGAAATTTGATCATCCTAGCAGTCATAATGATCAATAATCTGGTTAGAGGGTTAAAAATCATGCATGAAAATTATTAACAATGGAAAAAATACATATATAAAAAAACAAGTACTATTTCAGTTATAACTAAATATCAAACACAGAAAAAAATTTGTTCTCTCGATATAATATTAGCAAATGGAAATGTTGATTAATTAGACTAACCAAAATTTTGACATTATTTAAATAAAGCATTAATGATATGGATTTAGTCAAGTTTGAAATTATTAAGATGCAGAACTTACTACCTAACTTCACAATTTTCAGTGAATGAAGCATTCATTGTGTGGATTTAATACACCTTGAACTCATTTATATCATGCCTTATTTTCAGATTTTTACACCTAAATAATTAAATAGTAGTTTTTGCTATTAAACTATGCTAATTCCTGTCACCAGTTCATAATATTTACCAATTTACTGATTTGAAAAATTAAATAAGAAATTTGATACAAATACAATGCCATACAGTAGTTTTTGATTCATTTGATACTCAAACAAACTTGAATATTAATTTCACTTAAGTCGGAAATAATGACTTAAAAAAAGAAGATAAAAGGAAATTTACAAAAAGAAAAAAAATTACCAAGAAATTTGAATAACTTTTAAACAGTAGAAAAATTTAACCAAAACTATATTTATGATGATCATTTGCTTTTACTTGAATGAAGAAAATTTTAATAAAAATACAGTAAACAGAAATTTGAGAGTTATATAGCACTTAAATGAAAAATAAATATATGGGAACCAAGCAGAGTGCAGCCTGATAATTGTAAATTTGTAGAATTTTTGAAATTTGCTTTATAGCATTCTATTTAAATTTCACACTTTTACTTGAATATAGATTTTACATTTCTCAAGCATGCTTTTGAAGCATTGGATAAAAAGTGATAGCAATTGATTTTTGAAAAATGAAAATCAAGCTTTTACCTTCAGCTAGAAGTAATGGATGGAAGTTTGATGATGAAAAATTACACAATTAACTAGCATTTTTTTTTTTTTAAATTCACGAAAGTACATTAAAAAGAATTCAAAAGATTGCAGAATTATTTCACTCAGTTAAATGTTTTCAAATTAATTACAATTATTTATTTATTTGAAAATTCATTGTATACAGGGTGTCCCAAAAGGTCGTTTACAAACTTTAAGTGTAAAACAGGCATACAGAAACATGCCATTTTTACAAAAGAACATAGAATCGCAAACACAAAGGGTGACTGCTACAGAGGCTCTTTGTCAATGAATTCAGTAAAAGAAAAGGATATACCAGATTAAGTGTATAACACAGGTTTAATGGAATATAAATTTACAATGGTACAACAACACAGTTGCACGAATAACGCTATGCAAAGCGTGAATAATTTTGAATGGCAAGTCCTTTGAATACTTTAAGTATTCCAAAGTTTTGTCACTGACACTGCATCTCACTTGCCATTTATTTATTTTATTTATTTAGTAGCAGTGTGAGCACGCATGGCATTGCCCGTGGAATCAGGACTTCAACAAAATGAAAAATGCCCACAATGACACAAAAAAGTTTTGAAAACAAAATCAAAACAAAAGATACACATTGATTTTTCCGCTTATTTTTCTTCGCGATAATGGCATTTGAACGGTAGGAAAACAGTACAGAGTACATTAATCCAATACAATATTAAAAAATTTCAACGTGTAAATTATAAAAAAAAAAAAAGCCCAGAATGACAAACACAGACATTTCCTTTTATAAGCTTAGATTTATTATTGTCATGATCAGTGGCGAATCTGGGAGGAGGGGGGTTATCGGGCTGCACCCCCCGAGCCAAGGCTGAATTCTTGATTTTATTTAACATCATTACAACTGTTTTTTTTTATTAATTTCCCTCTTTTTAAAAAATAATAAAAACATTTCAACATTACTTTCTGGCTTGACAGGTTCGAAAATTTTCCTACTTTTCTAGTCATTCCACTTGTACTTGTAGCTTTGATGTGGCCGAAGACAATTTTTCGCTAGTTATTCCATTGTAATTTTTATTAAATTATCGAAAGTATTGTATTGTATTGTTTTTTATGATTCTTACTGTCAGGTGAGTAAAAGCCTGTAAAGTTAAAGAGTTTTGGTTTACTTTAGTCTTAAGGTTTGACATTCATCACTATGATACAAAGTTTTTATGACATCAGCCCCGACCGAATCTGGGTCACCACTAGTCATGATTTTACTTTGATATTACTTCGTTTTTTTATAACAAAATGAACTTATAAAAAATATATATCTTAAAAATGCACTTTATTTCAGCAATGGCATTTCATGATTTCAAGTCAGAATGTTCTGGTATTGCTTACTTTACGACTGCGTCCAGAGAAATGATTTCTAATTATTCCGTGTGAAACGTAAATAGGGAATATATCATGGCTGTTTTTTCCCCGCCAGATGGCGTAACCAGGGTGAAACCGTGACCTTCAGTAAAAGCAGGTTTATCTCGTAGGTCATGCCGAAACGGCGTGGTTCTTCACTATCAGCATTCGAGAAAAATTTTCTAATCCCATCAAGAAATAAATTCATTTAAAATCGGAGAAATAAAATATTTTAACCGTTCTTATTTTAAATCACAGAAAAATAAATGATTTACTACCTAAGAAAAAATTGAAAATGATATTTTTATTAGAACGTCAGATGCAAGCGTTTTAAGAATTATGGATAAATTTCTTTATTTTGAAAAGTGACTTTTTAAAAAAATTCCCAAAATTCAGTAAATTACATTAGACGTTCGAAACAAACTTCATTAGAACGGAAATCGTTTGCTCTTTCTGATGGTGGATCTATTTTTTTCGTATAATTATCCGAAATCATGCTATCGAGAAATTAGTGTGAAAAATCACCCAAAACATTAAATAAAAAATTCTGGCTTCGAGTCCCCATTACTACTACTTGTGTGCCAAATTTCATGGTGGTAAGTGCGATAGATTTGTCTGGACATTGCACACACACACTTCCTTTTATAAGTATAGATTATAATTAAACTAAGACTTTTGTGTTGTTTGCAGTGTGAATTGAAGCATTGTCTTGCTGAAATTTCCACTAAAGGCCACCTCGAAGCTCAGCAAATGGCAGAAGGTAATACTCCAATGTTGATGTTTGGCTACCACTGGTAAAGTGCAGAGATACTTTTCCGTTGTAGCAAAAGGCTGCCGAACCATTACCAAGTCACCACCTTGACTGTGACTAAAAAAACACCGAGGTTCTTCCCGCAAGTTATGCCAGTATGATGCCCAGTCATCTGCACCATCCAAATTCCACTTTTTTCATCGCTAAATATCACCGATTTCCATTTCAGTCCAAATGACATATGTTTTCGACCCCATAACATTCTTTGTGACTTATGATGTGTCTTCAGAGCTGTTTTTTTTTCATTTTGGAGTGAACTATTGTTCCTGTTTCCAAAATTATTCTATGAATCATATCCTTTGATACCGAGAGTCTCGATGACCTTTAATTTTCAAGAACAGTCATGTGTTGGGTGCTTGCCAGTCTTTGGATCGAGTTTATTTGTCATGTGGGGCCTCTCAGATCTGCATTTTGCTTTATATATGCAACTTCTAGATAAAGCTCGATAAATAGATCTTTGGGGCATCATGTGTCGCAAAATTTACAGCGATGGTAGAACATTTCTCTTCTATAAGTGAATTCAAGAGAACTATTGAGGATGTATGGTGCAAAATCAAGCCCTAAACCATGCAAGATTTATTTTCTTCAATGGAAACTCATATTTATGAACTAATCAACAAGAATGAATGCGCAATCAGGTTTTAAATCCTGTTTAGATTAATTTCATTTTTGAGACAATGTTAATTTTGTTTATAATTTCTTAATAGCTTGCAATATGCTCAAGTCAACTTTTCTTGTTATAATATTGTATATGAAATACATTGCACTGAAGTCATGTTAGGAAAATTGATTAAATGTATTTTGAAATCTGTATGAATTTGTTCATTTTCTAAAGTTTTGAGTCGTGGTGTATTATTCATGCAACTGTGTTGTTAAGCTATTATGTATTTGTACTTCATTAAACCTGCACTGAACATTTTATCTCCTTTTCTTTTAATTAATTCACAGACAAATAGTCCCTACAGTGATTGCCATTAGCATTTGACATCCCATGTTCTATTATATAGGTACTAAAGAATCATGTACACATTTTATAGAATCACAGATCAAAATGACTATCAAAGCACAATGTTGAAGAATCTTTGTTTTTTAACAATAAAATTAACTTTTTCAAACCTACAGAGTTCTCGATTAATTTCCTTTTGTATCTTACTTACCAAACTGCTAGGGGACTATCAACAGATAAGCCAAGGAGGGCACATGCATCCCTAGTAAAGATATCACAGATTTCAGCCCAGTGGATAGGATCTAGTAAGTAACTATAGGGTGAATTTTGGACACCTTGTTTTAGATACAACAAACAGCCCATTAAGACTTGAATATCTACAAATCAGAAAAGAAAAACACTTTGATGAGAAACTAAACAACAGTGATCAATTAAAACTATTGGAAATTATCGACATAATTAAACATTTAACAGCGCCCTCTTGTAAATTACTCGGCTCTTCTTAAATGCTAGAGGTGATGTGAAGCTGGAATGCACTGGAAGCCATTCCAACACTGTTTTTTTTTTTTAGGAAAAATAAATAAGGAAAATTGTAAGAACCTCCTTTAAACAGTGCGATTTTTGTAACTACGTTAGAGCATTCCAGCACTGCTTAATTCCCGACTACACCACTGTTGAACGCCCATTTTTCAGAGTAAACAAAAACTAAAAGGGAAGAAAACAAACCACAACAAAAAAACCAGGAGGGGACAGACATATAAACTTTTAATTATCGTTACAACACATTTTAGCAATTTCATAACAGCTTAATTAAAATTTTAAATATATGCTTATGGCAAGCACATAATAAATTGTTCTTAATTGTTGTGGTTTTCTATTTAACTAAGTTCAGTTTAAATATTTTTAAAAAATCATCCTATACATTATTTCATAAAAATGCTGTGAATTTCTGAGTGTAAGGATTTATCATAAGCTCAAAATGATAGAAGCAAAAACTTTAGAAAATTAATGTGTAATTTATATTATGATATTGTAACCAAATGACTAATTTAAGCATAAGTTTCCATTTTGTTAGCCTTCACTGCGATTTTCTAATAAAGACAAAATACAATATCTATTATTTTTTGTTTCAGAAATTCATATTAATATGTGATAAAAAGATGTAAAGACAAATCTCGAAAGGTTACATCTAGGAAAAAAAACCTATTTTACTAGGTAGCTGTTCATTTTTACAACCATCCTATGTAGAAGGAAATGCCAAAAGGACAAAAGTTTGATCGAAGCAAACACACACAGAACGAAAACAGAAAGTCCACAGATTGTAATACAATTTGTTAAATCAGCTTTTTTACTAAGGCTCATGATAAAGTCAAACAAAGGAAATTTGACAACTGCAAATCAAAATAGCTAAGCAATAATAAAGGCAAATATAAAATATGCATATTATATTTCGACATAATGTTTGTTTCAATCTTTAATACTAATAAAATAAGCCTTTTGCAATTCAATTCAAAGATTAAAAATAGCTGACATTTTATTTAGATTTATTTTAGAAATGCATACGAGCTCTTTCACCACACATTTCTTGCCTTTATACTAACGTATGGTGAGGCAAAAGTTACAGTGGAGTAAATCACATTTTCTTTCAGAAATTAACATAATGTAAAAAGTACTGCAATAAGTTCAGGAACAAAAATGTTGTAATGTTACCATTTTTAGGGGCACCAACAGGATCCAAATTTCACATAGGGGTAGAATTGAATTTGTACAATGGTCACAATTTTAAACAAAACTCTTTTGTTTGGGGTTTATGGCACAAGGGCCAGCATTTGGCCATGCTGAGCCAAACTTTCTTTTTTTTTTGAAAAAGTGACTTACACCATTGGAACTTTGCCCATCCATATAGTAGTGTAGTTATAACAAAGTCACTTCATTTGATTAAATATATAGTTTTTGATTTCATTATAGTTTTCTATATGGTTACTTAAATGTTCTATTTCAAATTAGTAAAAGTAGAACAAAAATTCAAACAAAAAACAAATTTTGCAATTAATAAAGGCACTGGGGAAGTTATGTTAATCGAAATCAGTACTCACTTACTTTCAAACTTAACTCATTTGATTCTCTAAGAATTTTTTCCTTATGGATCACAGAATCCCTCTGCCACTCATACAATTTATAAAATACACAAATATTTATTTATCAGTTTATTTCACCTGGCAGTCTTCAGATCAATGCAAGAGTGGATGTTTTAAAAATTAATTTATCTATAAATTAATTTTAAAATATATTTTCCTTTTGATCTTGAAGATGCTACTAACACATTTTTAATTCTCTAGTATGTGCCCATGAGCTGCTTTGTATCCTATCGCGTGCTGTATTATTTTTATTTAATCCCTTCGGGACGAGTGCTGCATATGTGTGTTTGCACTAGATTCCCCTTGGGGCCGAGTGCTGCATCCGTGCATTATGGCGAAATTGCCTCTGTGGGACGAGCACCACATATATATGCTTTGGGCTTTTGGAACAAAATGTTTTATATCAGATGGCATTACTATTCCCTGTTTCTTTCAAAAGATTGGCCCTGTACATTAGTATTTCTCTCTCCAAGGTCCGATTGTCATCAGTCACATGTCTGTGAATCATGCTAGCAAGTGTAAAGAGAAGCACATACTAAAGAGATCTTTAACTCATTTTGAAGTGGTTGTTGTTATGTTATCCGTTATGCAAAGAAATAACTCATTACGCTAGCAGCGTATCAACAGCTGTAATTGCTTAAAGGAAAAAATAGCTTTTAAAATAACAGTGGCTTTAAAACAGTTCTAGATTCATATACGTAAAATAACCGGACTATTTTCTATGCAAGACATTTATTAGTAGAACAAGGAAGTTAAACAAAACTCTCATTCAACCAACAGTTACAGTTAATATATATATATACCGTGCACAAATACCCAACACCTGAATTAATAATAAAAAAAAAAGATCTGTGGATATGACATCCTCCCACCTTAAGTTTGGAAAACAACTTAACTTACAAAAAACATTTAAAATTTTCAAAGAATAACACACTATACATTTCTACTTATATACTATAACTATTACATACTACCTAACACTATAAATTTTAAAATAAAAGAATAACTTTTAAAGTTCAAAAGGGAAAAGAAATATTTACAAGTCCAGTTTTAGGGGTTGTGTTACAGTCCTCTCACTTTTTGTTTTTAAAGCAACAGGTGCAGTATTATTACTAGAAGTTTCACTGTAAACCTCGTAGTTAGCATTTTCATGCTTTGTTTCCTTTTGACAGTCTTTGAACCAGGATGAGGAAACTTCAAGTACGAAAATTCTCTGTACTGGCCGTAAAAGTTCTCCTTTAGATGTTCAAGCATTTTACATGCAAGCCCACTAATCTGGTA
This sequence comes from Araneus ventricosus, assembly GCA_013235015.1. Classification (NCBI taxonomy): domain Eukaryota; kingdom Metazoa; phylum Arthropoda; class Arachnida; order Araneae; family Araneidae; genus Araneus; species Araneus ventricosus. Next base: position 145,028 of record BGPR01000479.1, read on the forward strand.
ACACCATCTTTTCCAGGTAACAATTCAATAACGAAACCTACAAGCCAGTCAGCACATTTAACATTATCAGTTCCAATGAGCACAACTTCGCCAAGCTTAATTTCTTGTCATCATTTCTTGTGTTCATTATTTTCAGCTTGATTTAAAGGGCACACAAATGGAAGACTCTTGGAAGTAGGATTCGTTTTTCTTTCAAAACAGATTGTTCGTCAAAAACAGGTTTGGTAACTGGCCAGTTTTCCTCAGTTTGTAGAAGCCATTTGGGTCCCTCCCATCATCTACTGCATGAGAGTTGGTGAGCAGAATACCCTCTTAAAAAGGTAAGTCAGCAGGATTTTGTGCTCCTGGAAGATGCTTTCACAAGGTTGGATCAATCAGTTTCCTTATCGCTTGAACTTTGTTATTTACAAAAACTGACCAAAGTTCTTCATTCTGAATCCAACCCAATACAGTGGTGAAATCTGTCCAGTAGTATTGCTTGGCATTGTCCCACTGGAGTGTTCTGATCACAGATCTGCCCAATCGTGCTCCCACCGTTGCAGCCAGCAACTCAAGACGAGGAATAGGGCTCTCGATTTGGCAGCCAAAAAATTTACATGAACAACATCAGCATACTCAATGTGAACGAAAACTGCTGCTGCGTACGCAGATTGACTGGCATCACAAAATGCATGACTGCTAATACCGTGCTGACCACTTGTAGCAGGAGAAAAACAGTGACTAACAGACAAATTCTTCAAGGAGCCTAACTCTTCAAACCATTTTAGAAATTCAAATTTTATATTATCTTCGACTTTCTATCCCACGGGATATTGTCTTTCCACATCTTTTGTAACATTAGCTTGGGCATTGAGAGGACAGGACATAAAACCCCGACAGAATCAAAAATTCTATGTGTAACGGCAAAAATTACTCTCTTCGATACAGTTGTTTATAATTTCTCCTCTCGCTTGGGTTGGGATTTTATGGGAGATATTCTGTCAAGAGTTTTATGCCTCTCAGTTTTATTTGTGCAGTCATGGCTAAAAGAAAATGTTACCTTTCTGAGGAGGAAATATGTAAATTTTTAAATGACCCATCTATGGATTTTTCTAATGATAATGACAAATTATTAGAGTTCTTCAGATAGTTAATTTTCAGATTCTGAATTAGAAGAGGATAGTACAAATATATCGGTTCCAATTATGTCATGTCAGTGGAGTACTAAAATAGAAGATTTTTCATAAGGCTTCGAAGTGTTAATTATTATAATTTTCTTGAAGTGTTTTATAATATTAAATGTAAATATTTTTTCCTATGTTTTCATATTTTACATCAATAATCTAGCATTTATTTAGGTACTTTCAATTATAAAGAAATACACTATATTTTTATTTTTTTATAATTAAAAATAAAGTATTTTAATTAAACTTTTTTTTATTATGATTCGGAATATATCTTTTATCACATTTTTAAAAATGGTTTCATTTCCATGCAAAGGGCTCTTTTTAAGCATTATTATATAACACATACTTTTTATGAAATTTAATGCATGCTAGGCTTAGCGAGAGAAAATGTTTCGGCTGGTAGGGACAGTAGGCGCTTGCCAGCTCCTGTCCTGTGGGAGCACTTCCTACAGCGGGCGTGCATCCCAAAGGGGTTGATGTTTATTTACTACATAATTCTGTTTTATTAATTTGTGTTTGTCTATCTCAAAGTTTCTAGTAAGTTCAATTTTATGTTCATTCATTTAATTTGGATATTATTTGAAATTTCTTTAGATATTATTTAACAATTCTACTGCAAGCTGAGTTCTGCTCATTGTGCGATTGTTTAGACTGTGTTTTGCTTTTTTTCCTAATTTATTAGGGAAAAAATGATGTGATGAAATCATTATTATTGAGATCAAGAGGAAAGTACATCACTGGATTCAAATGTCTTCATTTTTATTTCACACCTTTTAAAATATATATTCATTTCTTTTATCATATTACTACTCACTTCTTTTAGGTGTAATTTAGGATTTTTGAGAGCAGTATTGACAAGAAATTGATAATTAATTAACATTTGGATATGCAAGATTTTAGTGTACTTCCTCATTTCAGTCATCAGCAAAAATAAAATAACAAGAAATGAAACATATTTAAAAATAAAATATTCTACTACCTTTTTCATGTTGATTTGCTAAATGCTGAAAATTCTTGCGTGCATATGTTATAGCCTCATCTTGTTTGAATACACCCTGTTGAAGTAATTCAATAAAATGTAGCCTATGAAGTCTGAATTCTAATGAGCTACTTTGTTCTATGAGTTTTGATCGATTGGTTTGGGCCCAGCTGAAATAAACAACAATATTTAAGCACATAAAAATGAAGAAACCAATAAAGTCATACTAAGAAAGCATAGTTTGGTTTAGTTATATTAGTGCCCATTTTGAAGCAACTCGAGGGCTATTTTGGGCCTTGTAATTTTGAACTACAGTCAGATGACAAGGACGGCACTTGACCTGGTACCTCCCTCTCCAAACTACTGCACCACACCAGTGTTAAAGACATTCGACCCACTCAGATTTGACATGCATCAGACCCACAAACATGGTGGATCTTTAATGGAATCGGGTCTCGAACCTGGAGCCCTCTGGCTCCGAAGTCAAGACCTTACTACTAGGCCATCACGGCCTCTAAAAAAGCACGGAATACTACTGTAATTATAAGATACTCAAGATAGTGATTGACAGTAATAAGTGAAGGGAGGTAATTCCAGTCTAATTGTAATTTGAAGCAAAATTCTATGAAGTTGAATTTAGGTAGCTTAAAAAATGCTAGCCATACAGGTTTGGAAACATTAAAAAAATTTACATATCAAATTATTTTAATTTTTGAAAGTACTTCACAGTAAAAGCAGTTACTTTCCATTTATTATGAAGAAATAACACTCTGTAAGATGCAGAATGAATGCCAACTAGACAGATTTGGAAAGTAATCAGGAGAAGCATTTTTTTTTTCCTTCTCAAATACAAAATCAATAGCAAAGAAGAGACACCAAATGCCTAGAGAAAATAACATTTATACCTGTGTACATGTTCTTTTATTATAATTGTAATTTTCAAAATAAGCCAACTCCTTCGCAATCAATATCAACTTATGACTTATTTGGTCTAGTCAACTTTTGAGTTTGGCATGCTGTTTTAAAGTGGCATTCAAAAGACAATCAATATTTTAAGATGCATTTATGTAACTCGGATTGCTTTCTTTTTTCTGACAAGTAAGAAGAAAATTGATATCCATATTATCATCACACGTTTCATAAGAACTTCTCAGTAATTTGCAATATCACTCAACTAACAGACCATATTAATACTTTGATCATACCGATATGAAGCAACTAATTACAAATAATTTGAAAGTTCAGCGAATAATCAAAAGTAAATTTTCAACATTAATTTACATTATTTGATTTTGAAAATGTTAATTTTTTTCCCAACTGAAACTTCAATATGTTAAACAACTTTCAATGATTAAATATTCTTTGTGATATACTGCAGAATATCTGGCAAGTAATTTTACGTTCTGAATTCATTCATACTATCAACGAAATTTTCTAATAAATTCAGGGACATTAATAATTTCTTAGAAAAACATAATATGCCAAGTAGGAACAGAACTTATAGACATATGATCACTTAAACTTAAATTCTAGGGACAAATATCTGATACACATACGCCAAAGCAGGCTCTAGATCCCTTCTTTTCAAAGCATCCAATATTCTATTCAGTTCTGAAAAAGGTTCTCTTTTCTGCTGCTCCATTTGTAGGCCAGTTTCCTATAATAAGTATACCATCGATTAGTAACAAAGATAAAATTTAACAGATTAATATGATATGGAATCTAAAAGCTACACCATAAAAGCCCAATTTAAAATTTATTTCATGTATCACAATTATAAGTAACATATGATATTTTTAACACTGTAAACATAAATTGATATAACATTTATAAAAATATATTAATGTGTAATAACATCAGAAAAATATGAATCTTCAATGGAAAAAGATAACAGTGATTTCAAAAATTTACACAAGTAGTGTAATACACAGTTAAAGAGATTCGAAGTTAATTTACATTTAACAAATTACATTAATATTTATTACAGCAGATACAAATAAGTCAAAATAAACAATAAAAAAAATAACAAAGTCCCCAACTTGATAAGAGAATTTTGTAATTATTTATCTAAATTTTATTTTCATCCAAAGCATTTTTAGTGGAAGAAGCAAACATTCAATTTCAAGCTGATGCTTCTGAAAAAAGTTTGAAGAAAATTTAAAACAGTACTAATTATCATAAATAAAGAATTCTAAAAATCATTTTACCATATGTCAGCACTTATGCCATTCAATGTATTTCTGTTTTGCATAATATGCATTACCTCAGTAGTCAAAGTTCTACTATGAAATTTAACTTTTTAGTAAATAAATTTTTTCCCATGCAAAAGTTACACCAACATATGTAGCAATTTTTGTTGAACGAATTCTTAATAGAATATTGAAATTAAAAGGAGAAAAAAAGAATTTTAATTGTACTTAAAGCTTAACATTATTTTTCATCTGATCAGGGCAGCTTGTGTATAAAACACTGTGGAATTGCAGCACCTCCAACTTTTTTCAGTGTTTAATTAAATCATTTTAATTTGTTTAAGTTTGTATGCAATATTTAAATCCTTCCACAATCTAATGCTGTTTACTTTTCAGTGCTTTAAATGTTCATGGAAACACAGGGAAAAAATGAAGTAGAAAACTGGTATCCAGAGTTCCTCTCCTATTGAGGAAAAAAATTCAAGGAGTTTAAGGGACCTTTTTAAGAAAATTCCATAAGAAAGGACCATAAAATTACATATTTTAAGACATAAAAATGCAAAAGATAAATTTAACTCTAATTAATCATTCACACTTTTATTTTTGAAATAAAATTTTTTATATGGATCAACAATTCTAATGATAAAACTGTGTACCAAATTTTATCCATCAAGCTATTTATTTAAGTTACTTCCCTGGCTCTATGAAATCAAATAACATACATTTTGAAAACAGATTCCATTGCAGAGAAAATCAGTATTTAAAACAAAATTCTGTTCAAATATATCAGTTACTTTCAAAATACATTAGGAGGATTGAAGGACTATTTTATTCGGCAGAGAAATACCCTCTGTCGCTTTTACTGTATTGTCAAATTAAGCTGTCTTTGAATATACAAAGAGTGAAAAGATTGATGATTGACAGTATTCCCAAACAAACACCCATTTTCTGGTGGTGGATTTCTCAAAACAAAACTAAGTCACAAACTGGTTTTCTCTTCTGTCCCCATAAAATAATGGATGGACATTTTGCTGATTTTTCAAGGACCAAATGAAAAATCAAGTACTTTTCCAGTGCCCTGAGTAAGGCAAATAAAATTCAAGGAGTTTTCAAGGACCGTGAGAACTCTGGGTATCATTCACACTTTTTCCCCTATCCGGCTTTCTTCATAGAGGGTTAAAACTTCTTTAAGAATTGCATTTTCAATGAATCCCGATTATCTTCTGCTGTGCAAATGCAGAATTATAGCGCTGCTTCTATCACAGCTTTCAGCTAAATAAAGGACCTTAAAAACTAAAATTCAGAGACATCAGAACAGGACTTTAAATGTTTTTCCAATGCAGAAAAGTTTTTCACAAACCCAAAATGTGAAAATATAGGATATTTAATTATAAATAAAAAAAATTAAAACAATGTTTTATTATAGTTAAATTTGAATGAAATTTTTCCAAACCCAAATGAATTTTTTGATGTTTTTTATTTACAAATGCCGAAGAATCTGGCAGAAAGCACTTTCAAAATTTTTGTGACCCCAATATTATCCACTGAAATTAGTTTTAAGTTTTCATAGTTTAAGAAGCTCTGACTAGAATAAAATACAGGTAGCTTCAAAGAACTAAATTCTTTAAAAATATCAATTACTGCATTCCCATTTAAAAATATTGCAGCACACCTACAGACAGATGTAACAAAATAAATTAATAATTTTATTTTTCATCTTGACAATTTCAGTTAATATGCCAGAACTTGAATACTGGTTTTCAACATTAAAAAAGTAAAATATACGCTTTGTTGTACTACTAATCATCTTAGATTACAGGCACTTACAATAATTTAAATGTATAAAAGTGGTATAAATACACATGACTGCACAGTAAAAAATTAAATGTTTTCCTAAAATTACACTGCATCTGATGCTGAGCTTATATCATGAGCTTTTGGAAGGGAGAATGAAGATGATTGCATAAGAAATGATTTCGATTATATATGAGAAAAGGAATAATTTTTATTATCTTGCATAAGGATTACACGTAAATAAAATATTGCAATTGTAACAAAAATCTGACACTGAGGTTTTGATGAATGTTCAACGTTTCAGATGTTCACAAGTCCAAAAAAATATTTTGGATATTGAATTTTTCAGATTTATTTGTCTGTTCCAGTCTAAGTTAACATGAGAGCCCAAAAATTCAATAAGCTAGATGGATGAAATTTGGCAAGTTCTTACACCAAAAGAGCAGATCTGCATCGAATTTTGGATCTAAAAGGTTAATGTGAAGAATTACTTCCCTCCAATCCTACTTACTGTTCTTCATTATATTATGAAGCCACACAATAAAGCATCATATTAAAACAAAAAAATTCTATCGTGAACACTGTCATTCATAATGAATAAAAATATTAAGTACTTCAAGCAACATACAGATTAATCATTTCATTGATTAATCTGTATGTTGTTGCCAAATTCCAAGATATACAATTTCAATTATTGAATTTATTTTACTCATTGTCTTACATGCACAAGGAAAAAAATCTACACATATTTAGTTATTTTGTTTATTCACATGCATGCTATCATTCTATTTAGTGACAGTATTTAACCCTTTTAGTGTCGAACGACATATACATCACAACGCTTGTGAAAAGTGCCAACAACATATACCATTGCGTATGCAATGGCGCTTTACTAATCGCATTGTGAGACAACTCGATCTCAAAATAAATTTATGAAACATTATAAATGGTTTAATTTCTTTGCAAAAGAATTGAAAAAATTGTTTATGGATTTAACTCTTTGTTATATTCCATGCTGGTTGGTGCCGAGACTGCATATATGCTAGAGCAATAAGATAGAAATTCAACACTTGGAAATTTTTTGAGACCGTAATCGCAGGATTTAGATGGCTGTTAGAACAGAGTATCCCCAGAAATTTCATATGTGCAAATACTGTTTGTAAAAGAAAATTGATTTTTCTGTTTTTCATAATGTTTTATATTTATGTTATTCGTATGATTTTCAACAAATATTGAAATACAATTGGCATTAATTTGTTCTCCCTTTATTTCGTAATATGCCCCTTTCTGAATTTTGTAAATATCATTCTTATTTCAGGGTCATTCCACAGTATTCATGTGTTGCGTACGGGACATTTCACAGCAAAATTTTGAGATATTTGTACTTTTTTTAACGGCAAAATATAAATGAGAAAGTTTGCAATTATTTTTAATGTATTATATACCACTTCAACTTGATTCCTGTGAAATTTCTTTTTGTTTGAGCCAATAGTTTTTTTAAAAAAAATTAATAAACTTTTGTTGCGTACGGGACATCACAAAAAATTGTTTTAAAAGTACCTCCAGTAATTTAGATTTTGTCTGAATTTATTAAATATTTTCACAAATAAATTTAATGAGTAGAAGCAGAAATATACATTTTATTAATTAACTTTAAAATTATTTTTTAAAATTGTATCATTAATTAATGAAAGCTAATTATTTCTGTTGCGTACGGGACAAGGCTGTTTGTTGCGTACGGGACCTATGATTTGAAGTAAGGAATTGTGAACTAAAATGTAGTACAACTGATAATTTAATGAATTTACTAGCTCTATTAATGTATTAAAACTTATGGTTAATTATATAAATAAAAATAATTAATGATTTCTTAAATATTTTAATTGCTATATTATATAAATTAGGGAATTTTCCATACATAGCTCCATTTGAAAAAATGGTATTTAAAAATAAAATACACATTTTATACAAGTCCCAGAACATCAATAATGTCTTCAATTTTTGCACTTCCTCCATTGGTAACGAAAAATGCCCCCAGCTATTAATTGGACTTGGTGCTTTTTCGAGCTTAGTCAATACATTTTTTTTTAGGATTTTATCCTTTTCTGGGATGTGTGGCCAGGAAAACTTGTTTTTGCCTAGAGGTTTCATAAAGGATAGATAGAGATATTTATCATCTATGTCCTCCACAACTCCTGGCCACCAATAATCATCGTACATGACCGATACCCAGTCTGATATTTTCAATAACTCAGTACATGCAACTGAACTAGGCTCTTTATCTTGTACAGGCCATAAAATCTGTATCTTTTCATCAGGATCCTTTTTATCAGAAAAGCAATGCTTCCAAAGGCCCAGACTGTTCTCACCTACTGGTTGGGCAAAATGCATGCTATGTATACCTAATATCGGAGTAGCGCCTTCCCATTTTTCAATTAATGCAAACCTAGTTATGCATCTCTGAATGCCCTCTCCACTTATGTATTTAACATTTATATGGGGTGCCTCTTTTTCCACGATTTTAGAAAACTCAATTACTGTATTTATTACATTCTGCTTGCGCAATATACAAAACCAAACGTTTCTCTTAACTACAGCTCCTAAACCATCCACTGCACCTTTTCCGTGTGCAGTTCCAAAAAAGTTCCAGTTTGCGATAACCCCATGGTAATGCGTGTGAAGCATTAAATTTTGCATGTTGTATCGATTCTTAAACTGGGCACCACATCCATCAGACCAGAAATGAATGTGATTAAATGCCACTGTTTGTTTCAAATCTTCAATTATTGCAGAATTGAATGCAAATACTTCATCTTTTGTATGATTAAGGTCATCAGAAATAACAACATAGTTTTTATGTTCTAGTTTTTCATTATTTCTATAATATGCAGTACAGGTAAATAATGTTACTTGGGTTGAATTCCAGTGAGCTGCCATAATTTACCCTTGCTGTTTTATCGTAAAATTTTCCGCAAATTCTTCATGAATAATTATATACCCAACCTTTAGGTTTTCTTTGAGGTATTTAAACTCTGCAAGTTGTTTTTGTGCCGTATAAACATGCAAAGCGAAATTGTTCAAAAGGCTGATTAATTCTTCCTTTGCCTGTTGTAAATCACAAGCAATTAGTTCTTTCTTCATCTTTCCTTCAATTCGTTTCCATTGATAAAAGTTAGTTTCCATATCTTCTTCAAGGTCATTTTCATCAAAATTTATTACCTGATTTACCCATGCATCTACTCTACATTCTTTACAATTTCTTTTACAACAATTTAAAGATTTGTTGTCATAGACTGTTTCTTTCATTGCAATTTCTGCATTAGTTGGCAATTTCTCAGTTTTATTGATCTTATTTAGACAATCTAGTAGCATCTCAATATTTTCATGGTACATACACATGCAAACTTCATGATCTCTCTGAGATACTGGAAATACTTCAGCAGGACGAAGTGCAGCAAATGTACTAAACCCTATGTATATTTTGGCTTCTTCTTTAAACAGTTGTTATGCTTCTTTCAACTTCATTATTAAAATTCGTTTTTGTCCCGTACGTAACACATTTTTATTTATCATTCCCAGCTTCTAAATGAAAAGATATAATATTTTAATTGAATAATTTAGGAAGCTAGTCCACCAGTTGAAGAGAAAACAAAAAACTGTTCAGTTGTCATCAGTATTATTAGTTAAAAAATTAAAAATAAGATCAAAATTATTTCGTACGGGACAAAAAGAAAGTAATCATTAAATGTTTATTATAAAATATTTTTTTAACTTTTTTCTTTTTATTTCACATAATGCTACTACTAAAAGGGTTTAATGAAACATAGGAACTTTGAAATAAAATAAAATATTTTTTGAGTTATAGTTAAAAATATACTGTCCCGTGCGCAACAGATTTTTCTATATGGCTGCAAACAAAATGCTCTAATTTTTGTTTGGCTAAAAATAAAAGATTTTCTGTTGAAAACTTTAATAGAAGAGATTTCAAACTTTAAAATGATGTATTACAACTTATTTTTTTATGAAATATTTTTTTCAAGCTTGTGAAGTCAAATACTGTGGAATGACCTTTCATTTTTTATGAGCTTTTTCCCAAACCTTAGCAAATTTGTCAAATTGGTTCGGCATTCTTCGCATAGGTACGATACTTTCGGTCAGCACTAAAAGGGTTAAATGCATTAACTTGTGTCCAAGTTATGGTGATTAATATCCATAAATTTTTTTACCACAATTTCTAATCATAAAATAAAGAAACCACCGTAATTCATTAAATTTTTAAGTTTGAACGTTATTGAGGTTCTTTTGTCAAAGAGTACACCTCTATAATCATTGCATGTAATTTCGAGTTATTTGAAAAATACGAACGATAGGAAAAATGAGGTATAGCTTGACTAAGTCATATTTAAAAAACAATAACACGTTTTCTGACATTTCCTTGGGGAGTTTTTATTGCTATACTGGCCAAGTTTCGCCAAGGCTACACAGTTAATTTGCCTATCTTTTTCAAATTATCTAAAATTTAAATAAAAAATGACATAAAGAATACGCGCTTAGTATTTTTTATATATATTTTTATTGAAACAAAAAACTGGGCGGTTAAAAAAATAAATGTTGTCTGACTGTTGACCACAGACTTGTATGTGTTTGACATTTCGTATGAACGTAAACAATGGATGTTTTATTTTATTTCATTTAATGTATTAGTAACACATAATATACATAAATTTTATCTTTCTGCACTCCTTCTCCATATGAACTTTAAATATGCCATATCTCACACTCCTCCGCGTGCGCAATGAGTGTATGAACATAAACAAGAAATGTTTCATTTTATTTAATTTAATGTATTTGGAATACATATTATACAAAAATTTTATCTTTCTTCACTCCTTCTCCATATGAATTTTAACTATGCCAAATCTCGCACTCCTCTGTGTGAGCAATTTGCTTAAAAAGGGGTATAAAGTTTTTTCTTCACATATTAATATATACATTACTATTACTTTTACTACTATTTTATTACTCTTTACTTTACATATGGAAATTACATTTGGATGTAGGAACATCAACTTTGACAAACTTTTACGATACCAACCTTATGTTGTAATATTAAAAAAAAGTCAAAGGAAGAACAAGACAAAGGAAGAAGAGACAAAGATTTTTTTCAATAAAGGAAACACATACGAGTCGCACAGAAGCCAAAGCGGATAAGTCCATTTTTTGATGACTTCCGATTTTTAAAATTTTTGATGGAATTAATACCATTATTTTCAGTTATTAAAAGATTCAGTCATTGTTTCAATAGAAGACTTTAAACACTTTCACTAATCAAATTAATTAACCAAAATTTTTAAAAATTATTGTATTAAAAAACACGAATTTTCTCATTTTTTTTTTCTGGACTTATCCGCAGTGGCTTCTGAACGACTCATAAAAGAAGAGGAAAAATATGTATGAAAGTATAAACAGATAATCATCTATAGAAAATTCCATGTGTCAGTCTATCATTTTTAAGGACTGGCTGAGAAGTTTAAATAACTTAATGTGAAAACCAGATGCGTATAAACTTACCTTTATGAGTTCTTCAGCAATATCAAGCATTCCTTGTCTTAAGAAATGTTCACTTATTACTTGATTTAAGAGTTTTACGTTCTCCGGTCCCTGAAACACTTCTTCATTGCTAGTGGAAGCAAAATCAGCAACAAAATTCTAAAGCAAATAAAAAAATTCATAATTTGTTTTCATATATTAAAAACACATTGAATGCATTTTTTAAAAACTAATTTTAAATGAAATGAGTATTTTTTAAAGTTTAATTTTGGTCTTAAACAAACCGAAATCTATGTGAATATTTATTAGTGTATTTTAAATATTTTAGTTTTGAAACCCCTTTTAAGTTTCTTAGTTAAAAATTATCTATTCAGTTTGCCCTAAGCTTGAAAAAATTGTCAAAATATTAAATATTTTAATAAATTTTCTTATTTGCATTAATGAAAAGCAACTATATAATTAATCCTTTAAGCTGCAGAACTAGCTTTTTCCATTCCATATAATCAGTTCAAGAACAGAATATTTCTGCTTATTTGTATACTAGAAAATCACCCATCATGGTATGACGGGTGCAAATTGCCTCTTCATTCGAGAGATTTCCCGTCAGATCTGACATGTTTAAATAGGTATATATGCAAGAGAAATGTTTAACATTGATTGAAAACAAATAAAATAAACATATGCATTACGACAGGAAATATTTTTTTTTATTTACATATTTCTTTATTCAAAAAACCTCTTGGTTAACAACATTCAGTGTGAAGTATTTTTCATCGTTTAACAATTTTCCCTGTACTTCAGATGTCTTTGTGTAAAATTTAACGTTGCCAAAAAAATATTATCAAATTATATCATCACGATTGCACTAAATAATTAGATGCATCATGGCGTCCAAACTATATCATGTGCATGATATACTACTGATGTAATTTACTACTTTCTATTAAAAAACAGAAATTAATTTTAAATATATGATTAATATAATTTAAAATTTCTCGGGAACTACCGATCATAGCGAGATAAATTTTATATCAGTGGATAGCAAATTTTATTTCACTATTTTAGAGCTATTAAATTTGAAATTAGAATGGCAATTACTGTTTTAACTAAAATTATTGACATTTAGGTTCTCTAACAATGAAATAATGTTGTTTAAAGGCTCACAGTGCTATGGCACGAGTTTTAAAGTTGGTGACGTCAGAGCATTACCGAGAGATCTGGGCTATTATATTAGTAATTTCCTTAAGATTTTAGGTGCGAAATATTTTTGAGATTTCAAAGTTTAGATTACATATGAAAAATAGGGTTAGTCTATCTAAAAGTTATTGGATCAAAATAATTGACGTCTTGGGTACTTTCTCATTAGTTCGACAGCAGCTGTTGTTAAGCATAAATGTAAGTTTTAAATATTACTTTTAAGTTAGAGTACCAATCAGCAAACTGAATCTAACTATGGTAACCTTATGCTGCAAAGTTGACAAAAAAATCACTCATATTATAATGTAATGTGCTTTTATGCAGCACATTTTTAACTGTGGTTGTGCTCATGGAAAAGTTCCTTAAAAATATATAATAATGAAAACAGTAAGTATAATCTTTGATACTTTCACATATGGGGTGCTATAACAATAATTATGACAAAAATTGAAGTAACAACACAGTCAGAGAGCTTTATTAAAATTATGTAATATCCAAATGGATAAAAATGATAATATTCCTTCATTGACAACAGATGACTTAACCCTCCGACTGCTAGCAGCCCTCAAAATCTTACTACCTTTGTATACGAAGGTTTTGTTGACATATGGATTGGTGAAATGGACTCGTCCGCCTTCTCCCCTCACAGTGGGCAGTCGAAAGCCCACTGGGACGTGATTGACGGGTAGAGACTGGGGTCCCTAGTTGACCGATACATTCCTGGATGGAGAACATAATGGGATTTTTTCAGTTGTTACCATGATAGTAGGAGTTTATGACATTTTTTCTTTTTAATGTAATTTTGCTCAATATATTCAAGCAATTTATCTAATTATAAAATAATGTGGAGCACCGTAGTCAGGAAATGAAATTTGTAATGGATATTTACATTCCTTTTACTAGCTACATGCTAAACTTTTTGGATTGTAATTCTTTACAATTCTTTTTTACAAAAAGGGTCTCCCTTTCAAAAGTGATAAAACTGTTGCATCCTAAACTGGTAACCTTTAGAAATAAATGATTAAGAATAAAGGGAATATTTAGGACATCTCCATTCGGAATTAGGTTGTGTCCTGTTGAATCCACACTGGAAAAGGGAAAATAGGCTCTTTACAATGCAAGGCTCCTATTTCTATAGAAAAATTTGTCCGATACATGTTCCATGTAATTTTACCATTCCTTACGATGCAAATGATTCTGAAATAGACTGTAAAGGTCAGCTGTAGTGTTTTTTCTCTTCTTGGGCATTTTAAACAGTAAACATAGTGACAATTCAGTGATTGATTCGACTGTAGATTTTGTAATGACAATGCAACAGGTTAAAAGACTACCTTTCACATAGAGAGACATATGTTTTTGTTTGAAAAACATGTGTTTTTCTTAGACTAGGGGAGAAATAGTTACAATAGTAAGGGAATTTATTTTTGAGGAAAGCACAAATGTTTGTAAGTAAATAAACTAGAATTGTGAACGTCTATATTTCCTTTGTACAAAAAAAGATAAACTAGAAAATTGAGAGTTCTGTAAGTAAATTATGAGTATAACATAGATGGAATATACTAGATGGATTTAACTTACAATTCTGATAAACAATTATGTCTCATGATAGTTCATTCGAGATTCAAGTCTTTGCAATTAATTGAATTTCAACTAGTCTTTTTAATACCTAATTTATAAGAAAATAATTTTTAATTTAACCAGCGGGAGTGGTCTCCCCTAAACTTTCTCATATACTTTCTAAGAGGAGATTCGTCAAAATCTCGAGTTCGAATTTTTTTGACGATTACAATACTTTCTCTTTGTATACGAGAAAGTAAAACAAAAAAACAAACAAACCTGAAATCAAATAGCTGTTGCCACGTTTCAAAAAAATATTATTTTGAAGCAGGTGCAATAAAATAGGCAATGCAATGAATACTAAAGCGAAAATTCTGCTTTGGAATTGAATTCCCAAGAAAACAATTTATACTACCACAACCGTAACAATTGCAAAAGCGCGTGAATGAAAGATTTGCTGAAATAATGAAATCGGTTTGATTTACAACAATAAAAAAATTGTTAACAATTGATGTTTGAAAACATTATTTATTGTTGTAAATAAAATTTACAACAATAACAGATTGCTACCAATACACATGCACATGAGAATTGGATTAAAAGAAATTGAATATACAATTTGAATGCCTCTTTTTGACGGATTTGGCCCAAACTTTTATACGGACTTACATTCATAACAATAAAACTGTGTACCAAATTTTTTCCATTTAGCTAATCAAGTTTTTGAGTTATAGCGTTCACATGACCGCAGACATACAAATAGACAGACTTCCCGTTGACGGATTTTGTCCAAAATTTGATAGAAACCTACAAATTATGTTCAAAGACCACATACCAAATTTCATCCCCGTAGCTCTAATAGTTTTCGAGTTATCGTGTTCACAGACAAACACACACACACAGACATAATTCCAAAATTGTGTTTTTCAGACTCAGGGAGGTCTAAAACGTGGAGATCCGTCAACTCGAGTTCGAATTTTTTGACGATTACAATACTTTCTCTTTGCATACTTCGTATACGAGAAAGTAATAAAAAGAATATAAAATAAAGTAACTTATCAGCAATAAAAGCAGCAAACTCAGAAAGTAGCAAATCTACCGAGTTAGATTCGGTGGGTTTTATCATATATTTTAAAATTGTTTGAGGTAAAATATTTTAGTCGAAGCTATTTTTATTAAATAAATGCTGGAAATAAATTTTTATTTCGTCGGTAGAAATTGAGTAAAGTTGTTGATCTTTTTGTGAATTTTAATTTTTGAGATTGTTTAGTCAATTCATTAAATTTTAACCAATGTTTCCAACAATTTCCAATTTTTCAAATCCTGAATCAGTTTGGAAAGCTTTTAGAGTGAATGTGTTTTAATTATTGGTCTCTCGAATGTTACGTAGAAAAACTTTAATGATTATCTTTTTTTAAAAAATGAAGCTACATCACTGATGAACACTTTTTTAATATGACTCTTTATCGCTTAGAAATAAAATTTAATGTCTTGTATTTTACATGTTATTGCCCAAATCACTGACAGCATTGATTTTAAGAAAAAACAAATTTAATAAAAACAATTTTTAAAAGTACACTTTTCTTTAGTTGAATATAAGGGAAAAAGCATTTTATTTTAATTATTCCTTACTGATCAATCTTTTTTGAATTCATTATTATACATATTATGTAATCTTGAAATAATTTTTAACACAAATTTGCAATTATGAAACTCCTCTTGTATGGAATTGAAATTTAGTTGTTTAGTTAATCAATTAATTTATAATTAAGTTATAAAAATATTAAAACTGGTGTATTGTCATCGAGAAGAAGAATTGCAAGAAATTTTAAAAATCAAGTATATTACTAATAAAATAGACCACAGGTTGCGAGTTTTTTTGTTTTTGTTTGATTATATTTAAAATCTTGAATCCTTCAATGAAACCCAGTCAATCAAAAATTGCATATTCATGAGTAAGTCATTTTAATTATATTTTCTGGAGTAAAAGTTATCCTGTTTTAAACGAAACATTGTTTATCTATTAACTTTCAAAATGATATTTGTCTTCGTTATAAAAAATTCGAAAAAATCTACTTTAATAAATGAATTTCTGAGAAATTTAAATTTTCAAACAATATTCTTACGATTTAATATTTTTTTCATTCAAATAAATACAGATTTTAGTTAATAAAAAATATAAAAGGTTAAAATTATTTCAGAATCTTATTTTGAAAGTTCAGCGTGCAATTCTTTCTGAAAACATTTGAACCTTCCCGCAAGTGAAATCAATTCATCACTGTCAGCTATGAATAGCAGACATTTCCCCTCCACGAGGACACCCTTGGGGAAAATTCGCTTTATTACCCAAATCCCTAGTTTGACCCTTGCCCGACCGAAAATCCGCCCGGCTTGTATAGAACTTACAAGGCCGGTTGGGGCAGGGATCGTAGTGAAAGTGTTAAAGCGAGATTTAAATTATTTCAATAAATGAATAATGACTAATAAACACTTATATAACCACTATTGTTCCATTCCTGGCATTACTATTTTTATTTACATGACAAAAGTTGACCCTTAATAAAAAAAGGAAAAAAATAGATCTTATATGTATTATGAGCATGATTTTAGAACATTATTTTAAGCCCATTTTTTGCAAAATGTCAGCAATATTTAAACAACAAAAGTAAGTTTCAATAGTAAAAATTTAGTAGAAGTTAAAACAAAATAAACTATAATCTCTTCAATTTGTTTCATTATGAAATTGAAAAAGTCTGAACGGGTTCCTTGAAAGTTCACACAAGTATTCAAGAAATATAGCATACTGTACTCAAACAAAGACTAGGTTTAAACTCAAATAATACACTTTATTTTTCATTAATTAAAAAATATTTTTCAATTAATCTTCTTAAGGGAATAAATTTGAGTCATCTAATGCGAGATGATTTTCCATGACATTCTTCTGCATTCTATAAGCTATTTAAATTTTTCATCCTTTCAATATGTTTTGCTAAATACTATGTAGCATACAATTTTCTCAGATTTTTGGCAATGTTTATATATACATACATTCAATAATTTTATGCATTTAACAATAAATAGCCCTAAAAAATTTATAACTTCAATTATTATGCCCACATTTTATTTCATACCTTTAGAATTATACATTAATGTGTAATTGTTTCACAATGGGTAGTACAGATACTGTACCACAAAATCATTAAAATATCACTTCCCTCATGTAATAAAGCTTTGGGCAGCTATAGTTATTATATGAACACACTCACTTCTAATATACCATATCATCATAGGTGTAAGTGAAGATTTCTTACTAATCATGGGGAAAAAAAAGAAGGAAAGAAAGAAATAGGCTCTACAACAGGACAGTTGAAAGAGACACCAGATATTTTCATTGACTTAAACAAGAACAAGCAGCACCTTTTTCTGTTGCCAGAAACAAAAGTTTCATATGATATTTTGAGATTATATCAATTCCTTTAGTTGTCATAGTTTAGCCAAGTTGTGTTTATGCTACTAGGTATGACAGAAATTTAGAATGAGCTAGGTTGGCAACTTTCAATACTTTGGATTTAGGTTGCACTGATCATACATACGATTTTTTAAAAATCCGAGTTAAAAGCATATAATAGGATTTTAGACTCTGTGGAGATCTTCATAGCATAGGATTTTTAAATAAAGAAAATAGTTTTATTGTATTAATTTAAATTATAGTAATTTTTATACCTTTAACTACTATCATAAAACAAATAACAGACTGAATGAATCAGGTTAAAATCAAAATTGAATTTTGGCTTGCATTATCAGGGCAGGCCATAATAATTAGACTGTACCATACTAAAATGCACACTATTTTCTCTTTATCTTCATAAGACTTAAAATTTCTAAGTTGTAACTGCAAATTATATTATGTAGAATAATACTCTAGAACTTTACAATATGAAATTTTAAAAATACACACATTACAGATAAAAGTAGCATAATCTGAAATATTTCACAAAATGATTTAAAAATATGAAACAAGAGAAGAGTGCAAATAAGTAGAAAAAACTATCACTATAAGCACAAGTTAAAAAAAAAAAAATTGTTTAAAATAAAGACAGTATACGCTTCATGTTATCATACAATGTTTATTATGCAAATAAAGAAAAAATGAATTACTTGAATTAATAAATAAAATTTTAAGATGATGAAGAAAAAACATATATAAAAAAACAAATAAAAAATTGATAAAATAATGCTTACTTTATCAATAGCTTTTCCCACTTTTGAAACAGTTCCATGCAGATCTCTATGCTCAGTAGCCATTGAAGCAACTACATCCTTCACTCTTTTTGCACACTGAGTCAAAATAAGAGCTTGAGCAGCACTCACCTCATTTGTCATAGGAGCTAAAATTATGTTTAGAATTAGAATAAAAAATAATTTACACATAACAAACAGATTTACATGTTTAAATTATTACCTATAATTGAGGACTGAATATAAATTGTTGAAACTTTTTTAGAAAATACAGAAGGAAGATTAGTATTTATTAATATAGAAAATTTCATTCTCATTCGATTGTTATATAATCACAGCAACTAACCCTTTGAGGATAACTGTCACATGGGTGTGCCAACTGCTTGTAGCATTAAGCATGCGGCTGTACTCAAAGGGTTAATGCACACAAATCGGAAAATTGTTACACTATAACAGTCAGTATGATACACAAAAGGACTTTTGAATCACTCTTATATGTTAAAACACACATCAGGTACTTTCAGCTGAGAATTCCTCAATCAAAACTTCATTCCTGGATTCTGTAATGAACGATAACATCAATTAGGACCATATCTGCCCTTTTCAACTGTAACCCTCTGATTCCTGAGAGTCTTGGAGCTCAGGGACCTCAGAATACTGGGACACCCACATTCCTCTTTCAAAGGTAAGAGAAATTTCCTATCCCTCTGAAAAATCGCAATGACAACTCAAATTCTTAAGCTTCCAGTGGCGCACCAAAATTCCTCTCATTAGCGGACGCATGTCGTACTTTTTACAACACATTAGTTTTCTTCTCTTATGCTATTGCAATATATTTCGTAATATTAATAAGAGACAAGTTAGAAAAGTAAATTTACAAATCAAGAGTGAAAATTAAATTTTAATATTTGAAAACCCTAAAATTATACTGAAATCAAAGAAAGTAATGAGGAATACTAAGATTATTTTGTAAAAAAGATAATAACCATTATATAATAAAAACATTATAATATTATATAAAACAAAGGTCTCACGTGTTAGTTTCTAATCACTACCCTCGTATTTGAAACATTGAATTTTTGTTACAGAGTGACACTTGCAAGTATATCTGCTACATCCATAGCATTTCATGTATGCTGATCAGGGTTGTTGATTTTTTTGATTTTTTTCAAAAAAATCGATTTATTTGATTTAAATCGGATTTTTTTGATTTAAATCAAGATTTTTTTGATTTTATTGATTTTTTTTAAAAAACCATATATATATATATTATATATATTAGAAGTTATATATATATATATATATATATATATATATATATAACATTTGTATATTAGACAACGAGCGTTACAGTCATAGAATTATATATATATAACAACATACCAGTCATTAAGCTGTACTTTCTTTTAAAAAAAACAAATTCAAAAAATTTAATTAAAAAATGTAACAACTATTTAAAAAATATTTGTGAACTAAAATATAACAATAATATACTTTTGAAATATAAGACAATTTTATTAAGGAAAAAAGGAACAATATAATAAAAATTGTCATTTCTTGACTACAGATATATTATTGTATGTTAAAATATTGGAGAATTTTACACTCAGCTGTTCATTTGTTTCATTACAAACACAAGTTTTGAAGCTTTCTCTACTCCTAATCTGTTTGACCCAAAACATTAAATAAAAAATTTTCTACATAAAATTTTTAAATTCAGGCTTCAAGGTGCATTGAGTCACCACCAGGACTACCTGTGCGCCAAATTTCATGACTGTAAGTGTGATAGATTCGTCTGGACATTGCACACACGTTCACAAACATTGCTTTTCATAAGTATAGATCATAGTTTAAATTGCACTATGTAGATGTTTGTATATCTTTTGGAGCATTTATATGAATTACTTAATTATCTTACATTTGAACATTATTGCAATATAAAAACTTTGTTGTCCCCAACACTATTTAGTTTTCTCCAATATTAAAATGAAACTCACTGCATTTTACTATGTTCTTTCTTTGTGAAAATGATCCTTTCACAATATTTATTTTATTTTATAAAAAAAGGAGTATCTCATACTTTGCATTTTATTGTGTTGCTCATTAGAGATTTATTTAACCCTTTGCTGCGAAGTGTGCCAATTAATGGCACACCTAATTTCACTCGCTTGTCAACCGTTAAATTCAACTATAAATGAAAAATAATAGGTTTAGGATAGGGCTAATAGTAGTCCTTTTAGAATGTATATAGCAGTCTTATGAAATTTTGTTTCAGAATAGGAATTATTAGAGATAAAGTTTGGGAAAATTCCTTGACTCGGAGATAAAAAAATTTTCAGTTTTGGACGTTTAACAATTTTAGCAAAGTAACTCGAAAATTTTGCTCCAATATTCTTGAAGTTTTAATTTCTAATTTTCTGTAAGATTCAACAATAATTTTCGAGTGTATCAAGGTGGCCGTATCTAAGGGGGTTCTCATGAGGGGGTGACCCAAAAGGGGGACGACCCCACCCCCCCATGGAATGAAGCAAGTTTTTTAAAAAACTTTTTTTTGTAGATTCTATGTCTAGACAATAAACTAAACCCATTTATGATGTTTTCTCATCATATTTCAAAAAAATTATTGCTTTGCGCCGCAAAGCGTTAAAATCTAATTTGCTTCCGTTCTCAAAAATAAAGATATGGAAAGTACTTTAGTTACAGCAATTCAATGAAATATTTTTTTTTATGTTCTATATATTCTTTCTTTAAATATACATTTTAAAATATTTTAAAATCACTATTTAAAGATATATGAACAATTTTATTTCATTAAAGAAGATTAACTTGATATTTAAAATAAAGTGATTTAAATCAGTGATTTTTTTTAAAAAAATCAGTTGATTTAAATCGCGATTTAAATCAGTGATTTTAATCAACTGATTTAAATCACCGCAACCCTGATGCTGATGATCATTTTCTTTCTTTCACACACAAACCGCACGTTCCTGCTTTCAATGCTGGTTCCTGTTCACTTGCTTCTTCAGTTGATGCAAAATTTAGACTAAAAAATGAGCTAATATCATTTGGTAATGATCGGATTTAGGCCTGAGCAGTAAGGTGTTCCTTCATAAGACTCAATGCTAAATTTTTTAAGGAAATTTTCCAGCTTGGTGGATTATTAGCAGGTTTAGCTAACATATATAAAATTCAAGCATTTATTCCAGCAATGTTCATGAGGCTGTAAAATATTGAACAAGGCCATCTCTTTGTAATCTGTGAAATAGAATACGATACACACATTTTGTCTACTGTGTCGACTCCACCTTTTTGTAGAGTTATAATCCATGATGATTTCTGGTTTATTGGTATTGCTGTCAATACTTGCCGTGACATGCATTGTAGAAAGTAGTTCAGTAAACTCTCGATTATCCAGCATTCAAGTATCCGGAAAGCTCAATTAACCAGAAAAATTCGAAAATGAGTTTTTCTAAAAATTTTACATCTGCGCACCAAAATTCAGCATGCGCGCGCCGTTCCATTCACGTGGACAATTTATTTCTAAAATGCAACGTTCGTTCCGCACGGAAGGGCATAGAAGGAAAAAAAATATATATATATACATTACTGTGATTTACACAGACTTGTTTTAGGGGGGAGGGGAGGTTCAAAAGCGAAAGTGAGAGCAAAAAAAAAAATAATAAAAGGTCCTCACCTTTCGCCGAAAAACGAAATCAACAACCAAACAAAAAGCCAAAGGGACAAAATCGGTAAAAAAAAAAGCAGCTCATGGGAGGGGGGTTACTCCAGATTGGTAAGTCTCTTTCTTTTCCTTTATTTATATACTCTCCAAATACCTATTGATTCTGATTACGTAATATCAAGTGCAGGAGAATTGGAGGCGCGCGTATTGCACAATAACCCTTGCAATCTTCTAAAAGATAATTAATTTTGATATTAAATCTGGGATTTGTTCATGATAACTTAAAAGAGTTTTATTATGCTTGTTGAGTAGAATATTTTTCAGTTTCGTCGGCTATTTTTATGTTTATATTTTTCCAATCTATATATTTACCGTAAAAATTCGGCTACAGATCATACTTGTTTTAAATTTTTATCATCAATGTTAAATTAAAATCTTCATAATATGTTTTGTAAATACAATGTTATGAAAGATACAGAAGTATTCTTAAAAATTATATTTTATGCACATTTCAAAATGACAAAAACAAATTATTTGGCCGAAAAAATCTTAAAAAAAAAAAAGGCTCCACCCACCCCCCCCCCCCCAATTTTTCCCATCACACTCAACTATCCGGACTTTTCAGGTATCCGGAAATCGGAGTTTCCCGAGCATGCCGGTGAGTTAAGCTTTTACTGCATAACTGATTTGTTCTTACGAGGAACATAGAAAACAAGAGATTTATCTTTTTGGAAACTGAATAATGACGATTGAACCATTCTTTTTTTATTTGGTAAAACTGTATATACTCACATAACTTTTTTTTTTTTTTTTGATAAAATATGAAACAAAAAATGGGGAGAGGAATAAACTTGCATTGCAATTAATTAAAGCATGGGTTTTTAAAAAAAATCTTACAAATCAAGAATTTGTATTATACTCACAAACAACATCCAAAAATATATATTTTTCTAACTTTTAATTGCAAGATTAATCAAATTCATCAGAATAATTTTTAAGATTAGAGCAATCCATGCACATAAAAGAATATTCCTCATCACTCTAGTCTGGTTCCTCAAGTCGAAATTTTCTAACATAAATGTGAGGTATGTATTAAAAATGGAGATGTTTTCGACATTCCATTTTGAACGGCCTTAACTGCAAGAGCAACTTTAGATGGTGAGTAGCAAAATCTTTTTATGGAAATGCTATCTGCCTTCTTATTTTTAATTGGAACTATTACTATGTAAAATGAAAACAAAACTATATCAGTTACTTTTATTTTGGAAATAAAACTAAATAAGTTATTTTTTATTTTAGAAACAAAACTAAGTTAGTTGCTTTTATTTTAGAAACAAAACTAAATTAGTTGATTTTATTTCATTCAGATATTCTTAAATTTATGTAATGGCTAAAAAAACAATGAAGTATGCGACCAAAACTAGAACACTACATGTTCCACTTTTGGCCATTTACATGGCCAAAACTGGTACATATAGTAAATTTAAAGTACCAGTTTTGGCCACCACCCATTTAATCTTAAAAATAATTAATTTTGATATCAAATTGAATAAAAAGAAAGCTTACCTCATAAACTCTAAGAGTAATCAGTTTTAGATTAATCATTTAATTCTGAGAGCCTGATGATGAAAAACTGCAAAACCTCCTTAACAGTTGTGAGCATACAATACACGATTGATCATGCAATTAATTTTTTTACAAGTCACATGTTTGAGAAAAATGAACCAATCAGATTGAAAATAGTAAAATAAGGATTGTTTAAAGTATTTGAATGCTTCTTATTAGTTAATTTGAAATCACTGGTTAATTGGAAAAACAGATACAAATGTGGCCAAAAGTGGAGCATCTACCCTACTATCGATTAACCATCACCTGCCAGACCAGGGCTGTAATGGATACCCAGACTTACAAGAGAAATCTCTGATATACATATGCACAGCAATGCGGTTTCACTGGTTTGAGACGAAAATGAAAATAAAATCCTTTAAGTCAATAATACATACAAATTGTATTTAATTTTGCAAAACGATCAATATAAACTTCAATATAAAAAAAGTAAAGCACAGAAATGTACTGTAATACTATAAACATACGTTACTTTTTTGATGAAGATGGATAACAGAAACTGATGGTTAATCGAAGTATCATTGTAATAGAAAAGCACCTTATTCATTATTCTGACACTGCATTTAGTGCCTTATCAATAACTATTATAAGAGTCATCTTTATCAAGAAACATAATACTTCATGCTGTTTTACAAGGATGATTATCAAAAGTTTAATTACATTTAAAACACATTTTTAAAAATTTTAAATACCTACTGTAAAAGTATTTCAATTTAAGCATCAGTTCACGATGCTACAAACTAATAAAAAAAACATTCCTTCATAATACAATCAGAAGAAAATGAATGTTTAACTTTTGATGCTGAAGGAAGAATTTCAAAATAGAATAATTGTCACCAAGAACACTATATAACCTTATCACCATGGTAACCACAATTTAATTCCTAAAAATGAATAGAAGCAGCGCGCATTTTAAATAAAAGTAAATGAAAGTACTCCAGGTGTTAACGTTTAAAAATAAACTATACTTTTATTTTAATATTATTCGTGTTTTTTTTAAATCTCTTCTACTCACTAATGATATAGCATTACTAATTATTATTAAACAGTTACAACAATAACAACTCTTAGGGAAAAGTGCAAATAATGCGAATTTTGCCAGATAATAATGAATGCGCAAACATTCAATAAAAGTTCGACAGAAAAAGAACATAACAGTTCGTAAGAACATAAATCTAAAGAACTCTAATTAAACCTTTTAACATCGGAGTACCAAAATACAAATATAAATTTCTTGAAAATTTCACTGACCTTCATTGAATTCTTTTTGAATACCTTGTACATATTCGATAAGTTCAGTTAATGTTCTCCCTACGTGGTCATTGAATGCTCCAAATTTAGTAAGCACTTTTTCGATCTCCTTTTCGACATTAATGCAAGATTCCATTTGTATACTTAGAATATAACTTTACAATACAGAAAATATACTCCAATTAATGCGTCATAATTGGGCTATTTTTAAAATTTGAAACTCCACCGCTTGTTTGACGTTTCGATAATGAGACAAAAAATAAACTCGAAACTATTTTTGCTATGATTGTAAACAACAAATTCAAGTTGAAGTGTTTTGTGCTACTTTTGAGTCGCGGTATTAGCTTTCTAAATTTTCTTCATTGTCCTTATTTCATAGAGCACTTTTTTGTAATTACTGTTAACATCGTAAATTCTTAAAAGTAAATATAACAATAGCTTTTAAACAATTAGTTTTCCTATTTCAAAATAATTTAAATTTCTCTAAACTAGTGCAACCTTCAGCATTGTGAATATTTGCATCAAATATTTTTCTCTTAATTTAAAAATTAAATAAATCTTTTTTATAAAAAACATAGAAATTTCACATCAGCGAAATTTTGTACAGTAGAGAGTCCACTTTTTAAAAATAGAAGATAGTTTTACATTAATTTAATTTTTGCTGATCGTCTATTTATTTTTTAATTTTTTGCGATTACTTTTTATAAAATTGAGACACATTAATTTATGGAAAAAATTTATTCCTATGAAAATGTCTAATTTTATCATGAGATTTCCTAGAAATAATTTATCTAAACACTTCCTGGAATACAGCAGTCTGTTCGGATTGTGCAACATATTGCTCCGGGCAATATTTACTTTTGTTTGACATCAAAGTAAATATTCATAGCTGCGATGAGCAAACTAAACAAACAATTTGTTTATTACACGTAGCTTAAAGGTTATTTACTTCACCAATTGTTTCAAGTTTTATGTACGCCCTTTGTAATTATATTATAGATGGGCAAGTGAAAGGGAATCCGAAAATGAAAGTAAAACCACCTAGTGTTCTCAATTTCAAATGTAAACAGTCCGAGCAACAAGCAGTAGTTTAGCAACCATCGAAATATCGCGACTGTCAAAAATTCATTATCCAGTTTCCTCTCCGTGCATTAGCTTTCTATGTCAGTTTCTGTTCTTTTTATAAGTTTCGGATGTTTCTGTAAGGTTTAAACACTCAGTTTAAACTTTTAAAATGTGGCTCAAGGTCGTACTTTTAGCTTCTTATTTACTGTGTCTGTTTTTGTTATCTCGTTTGTTTGAAGCTGCATCATGGTATCATGATAAAATGCATAACTAAATACAAACCTGATGACTCTAAGTGCAACAAGTTCTTGTTTCTCTACAACACCAGAATAGCTCACACCTCGCAACAACTGTTTCAATTTTTAACACTAAGCTCAATTGATTCAATGAGCAAAAGAACTTATTAACGTGCCAGTATC
>BGPR01000479.1:177377-220181 GCA_013235015.1 Araneus ventricosus
GACATATAATGTATATTTCAAACCTCTTGGTACAGAACTGCAAGGTGATAAAACACACCTAGGGTCTGAACTTTTTTCCTGTGGAGTCCAAAGAGTCTATCAGTCTGATGAGGATTTGAGGCCAGGAATCTTAGCAGCTGTCATGCAGGAGCAGTCAGGTGTTTTCATCAACATACCAGATCAAAATATGAAACTCGTAAGCCTCCAACAATGTTGGTGGCCATATCTTGAGCAGTTTCATAATTTGTTTCATAAAATATATTCCTTAACTTCACCTGTCTTTATTCCTTCTTCTGAACAATGAGTTTCAGTATTTCAGGACTGGAAACTACTACACCAAGGCTTCATCATTGATTACTACCAGAATTCTGTACAGTAATTTGTACGCTTTAATGAATTCTATCAGTCCTTTAAGTTTGTCAAAAGTTTTGAAAACTCATGTACATGCATCTAATATTAAGTTGAAAAACATCAGTAAATATTATATTACTAGAAACACCAAATTAAAGCAAAATTAAACAAGAATCAAGCAACAATACTATTGATTAACAAAGATGCAAAATAAACTTGACAAAACTCAGACAATGAAGATGTTATCAATATAATATATCAAATAAAAACAAAATGAATGGACATACCTAAAATTATATGTAAAGCAAATAAAAAATTTAAATATTTATTTAAATAAAATTGCACAGAATTCAAAACATTTAACAATAGATTTATGATGACAGAACAAACATTACAAAAGCAAAATAAACAAAGTAAAATTTATGCAGCTCACAAAACAACAAAAAAATACACCCCTTGAAAATTACCCCTATTATTTTATTGAAATATATGTTTATTGAAAATTCTATTATAGGATGTACAGAAGTAAAATGGTCTGCTTTGCACTTTAAGAGTTTATTTCCGATTACCTTTAAAACCACTAAGAGAAATGAAAAATTCTGGATCACACAGAAGATTTGTTTCTTTTCTGTATATATAAGTTACTTACATAACAAATAATTTTAATTATGAAAATAATTTTTATTCATGTTTTATCATATTTTCAAACATGACTGAAAAGTACTAGGAAAATTTGGACACCTCAAAACATAAATTTCATGTGTTAAGTAGCTGCCAACCAATGATAATGATGAACACCAGATAAAGAAGGATGGCTTTGAATCTTTTGCCTCCATTTGCAGAGACAGTCCGATAATCGGCAACGCCCACGATGCCAAACAGGTGCTAGGAAGGAGAAAAAAATATATGCTTTAAGAGACTTGAGAAAGAAAATCTATTTTTAAAATTTGTTGAATATATTAAGTTTCAATAAGATAACTATAAAATCTTAAATATAGCTTAAAGTTTTACTCACCATATATTATTAAGTCATATATGTCAGGTAAAACATGCATGATTCTAAGTGAAATTTTGTTTGAAACTTAGAATCAGACATTTAGAATTTTAAAAAATTATTAGCGGAAAAATATTGTTGCCTTGCAAGTTATAAATTATTTCTTACTTCTGTCCATTTATATCTAATTAAGTCCTTACTCAAGCTATCAAAAAAAGATAATAGAAAAAGTATTCCAAAGATTTAAAATATGGTTTACTAGAAGTTTAAAATTAAGTCTGAGTCTTAAAGTGTTTATTCAAATCTCTATACACACTATCACACCAGTAAGGACAAGAATATTCATTGTGTCCATGCAGTCACAAGATGACATGCTTAATTAAACAACATCTATCAATAAAAAATAATCCAAATGGAAAGAATTATATCAAAGAAACTTCAATTGATCTTGTTTATCAAAATTTTAGAATGATGAATAACTTGAACATTCCTTTGTGACCTTCTCTTCCTTGGATGATAGGTACTACTTTTCAAAAAGTTATACTGCTTGAAAAAATCAGAAAAAACGAATTCACTTCATAATTTACACTCAATGCTTCTATAACAAAAACATGTCTTGTTTAATTTAGTTATATTATGCTTGTTTTGAAGGAACAACAGCAATTATGGAATGGATCTTATACTTTTGAACCATGTCAGACAACAAGGATGAAATTAAGCTTTCATCAGCCAGCTTTCTTTCCAACCATGAGCGAGTGAGCTCCAACATATGACAAACTGTTAATCAACTAAGGGGACAAAGCACATCTATGTATTTAAACATGTTAATCCATATAAGTGATCTTTTTTTCTTTCTAGTATCTAAATATTCTGATGCTCACAGAAGTGAGACATTGGCATTCTTTGTGTACAAGGTATCTTCTTTTAAAAGGACAAAGTAGATAAAACTGAACGTTATACCACTCTATTACAGAGTACATTTTAGTTCAAACCTTTCTGCAGAAATGATAAGCTTATACTGCCATCTTTCATAATAAGCATATATTCTAAAAACTGACGAAACTAGCTAATCGAGTGGAACTCTTTAGTTGGCAGAAGGTTACATTTTTTTCTTGGCACCAGACACTGTCTAGATCATAAAAAAATATAAATAAAGATTCACAAATGATTCTTTAAGATTTTACTGCTCTATTCGAGCATTATCTTTCAAACAAAACAAAGTGAAAGATCAGAACAAATAATCTAACTGGTTTCTATGAAGCAGCAAGTTACCTGAAGGACAAGTCAACCAACCTTCATCAAAATAGATAATTATATCTTCATGCAGAATAGACAAGGAATCTAGGTAAACAAAGAAATAAAAAAGGAATTAACTACTATAAAATTGCCTATTTTAATCCTGTATGTAAAGTCAAAACGAGATACTGTTTTGGGAGGATTTTTAAACATATTCTACAAAATTGCTTTCTCACTTGTTACGCTTAAAAGAATATTCCAAATGTCATCGACTTTATTCAAAGTCTAATGGAGAGCAATAGCATAGTTCTACAAGGCCACCAGATTTTATATAATATTTGGTACCTAAAAAGTTCAAAATATACAACTAATAACAAAACAATTATTAAAGCCCTGTTTTAAAGCCTATGAGAGCCATTTGAGAAAGAACATTGTAAATTCTGAACCAGAGTCACTGATGGTTATTAGCCACAATTGAGACCAGCAACCCCCCCCCCATACATGCAAAACAAAACAACACAAATAGAGGAAGTTTTGATATTGGATGGATTCTTCACACCTAAGCCTGCATATTGTAAATCTATGTGGTAGAATTAGGACCTGAGGCAAGATCTCTGCCACCATACTAAACCAGCATTTTCTAGAACAGATAGTTATAGGTAGCCAGACAGGGGATAAATCTTCTTGACTTGAATTCCATAATAGCAGAAAGATTCTGAGATGAAAGATCTCTTTAAAAAATAGCTGTTAAACACATGTAACCAGAATTTATTTGGGATGCAAATTGTTGCTCTTTTCAGATTGATAAAAGCTTCTTCAACTTAACATCATAAGCACCTATCCACTACAATTATACATTTTTAAATCCCTTTTATCTCAAAAACTGCTATGAAATACAAAACTTCAATTTCAAGAAACTTAATTTAGGTTTATAAAAAACGAGCAAAAAACACAGATAAAGTGCAAAAAAAAAAAAAAAATTTTAAAATTTGTATAATTAGTCATTTGCCTTCCATTTCATTTCTAATAATTTGAGAAGCATTTAAAAATTTCTTAGAATTATATGAATCTTTCTTTATTACATTTGTAAGTAAGCCATGAAATAACAAGAGTCATAAAACATGCTAGCTGGAAGAGAGAATTTTATTTTAATTAGAGGGCAAAGAAATATTTACTTTGGAAATATTTTCTCTAATTTTATACAGCTTTTATACAACTTGAGTGTCTTGTCCATGAATCTTGGATCGTTTTTAGCCCACTTCAATCGAATACAGCTTGAAATTTTAGCACACTGTTTTTTAGGTGGGTTTCTGGAGACAATCAATATTATACTAAAAAATTTGCAAACTATACCCTATTTTAAACCTAACAAATGATATTAAAATTTTCCCTACATTTTGAAGGTAAAGTCTGGAAGGGGTAACTGCTGTATGTTAATAGGATTGTACACCCACCCACAATAGAAGGGGGGGCATGGCCTGAATCATTCCCATTTCTTGAGCAGCTTGAGGGTCAAAGGTCAGATTGGGAAGCGAGGCCCGGTTTCAGATTCTCGTCTGTGTAGCAATACGTAACCGAAACGAAGCATAACAGAAGGAATTATATTATTTATGTTTAAATTCTTTCTTTCAGAATTAAAATCAGTTAGTAACAAAGAATGTTAATATTTTGAAGCATTCTCATCATATTGTCAGTAAAATCATTAACTTATCTCATTTCATTAATTGTAGGTTCTCCTTCAAGCGAGGAGGTAATGGATGTTGAGACTCCTTCGAAAGTTTCTGGTGAATCCACCAGGTTCACTTGTGGATCTCACTTCTATGAAGAAGTAGAGGACACAAAAGACAGTGCATGGTTGGTACAAGTTGTTATGGATGACATGGATCCACCATTACTGCCAGAAAAAATATGGAAAGAAGTGAGATTAAAAGTTAAAGACTTTGGTGTTAGAACAGGAGTATTCAAATGCTCTTTAGACAGACGGTTAGTAGTCTTATGATTTTAATGAAGTTTAATGTTTTAATAGTTTTTGCATTGTTTTGATAGTGATGATCTTAAGTTATGCAGTTTTAACTTTTCGTTATTCCGAGTTTACACTGGGAGAGTACTAGCCACATTTGGAATATTATGTAAACTCGACTATCAGTTTTACTATGAAGCTAATGTGTAATGTTAATTTACTGATGGTTTGAGAGTTGTATGATTTTTCTACTTTCCTAATGTTATCTCTTATGTGAACAGTTTTGATGTTGTAATAAAAGAATATATGGTCTGGTACAGATGTCTTAACACAGAAGCATTAAGCTTTGACTTCCTGGGCCTAATATATCATTACTCATGAGGTAATTAGATATCTTGCTAAGGAAGGGAAAGAATAGGGGTTGACTATGAATGGTTGAAAGAGACAACAGATCTATCATCTAATGACACTTAGAAAGAGAGCAAAGTATTTTCTTGTTTCTTTGTCAGGAAAAATCTTGTCTAAAGGGATATCTGAAAATTCATCTAGTTATAGTATAAAGTTAGATTTTTTTTTCTTTGCACGATGTTATTGGATGATTATCTGTGTTGCTAATAAATTGCATTAAAATAATATTACAGATGTTTTATTATTTATTTTTTAATGTGATAAATACACTGTTTAACATTGTATTACCTAATTGTAACAGCTTTTTGTTTTAACTGACTGCTGAATTATTATACAAACTGGAATTCTTCTGGTATGAAATTTATTATAATTTGAGAAGAAAATGTATCAGTGATTTCTTTTTCCTTAAACGCTAGGAAGTAGTAGTTGGGTTATATTTGGGTAAACAATGTTTTTGTTTAGTTACATTACCTTCTCTGAATCTGACAAATTTACTGGCCTAAAAAAATTTGAACTTTCAGACCTGACCATATTACCCTTGTAGTAGTTGGGTTTCTCTAACTATTTTGTAAATCTCTATGATTTAGCCATAGAAAATTTCTACATTAAGCATTCTGATACCATGTTCAAAGTTTTGTTTCTCTCTGGTGCTTTGAATTCAGGCTGGTTTAGGTTACAAGTCAAAGTGCCGTTTACATATGGTTTTGGAAATTTGAGTATTTAATTTTTCTTTTCATTCCATTTTAGACCTACAAAACGGTTTGATTTATTAAAATTCCATTTAAGATTACTTTATATTAAAGATATAGACTTTTTCCAAAATTGTCTAAGTAACACATTTGTTTTAATTTAAAACGACAACAAAAATAAAACAAACCCTCCCCCAATATCAAAGCTTTTTTGTGTTAATAATAGCAAAGACCTGTATTTACAGTACTTAGAAAAAAAATTATACTGTTCCAGATCACAAATTATTTGAACTATGAATATGAAAAGCAGCCATTCAGTTTGTCCCAAGCCTAAAATTTAAATGCCTTTTTAGAAGATTTACTTTCAAGTAATGTTGTTTTAAGAAACAGAATTATAACCTTAATCATTCTTTCTCTCTTTTTTAAGACTGCAAAAACTGAAATTTATTATAAGTCACTTAAAAAAGAGGTAAAAGTTAAGTTTAAGGTACACAGCCGTTCCTCTCCACTTTGCATCGCCAACTTTTTGTCGCCAAGAGCAAGATGATTTGGCGATGTGAGAACATTTGTTTTGGGTATTCAGTGAACATTTTATTGTTCCATTGCGCACACAATGCCTGCGGCATTGCAAGTGGGTTCTGGGTAACTTTTTTAAACTTCAAAAAAAAAAAAAAAAACTATCAGTGACTTTCCTAAAAGCAAAGTGGGAACCTAGTAGCCACTCTTTTTCATTGAATGTTAGGAATGTAGGTTTTTTTTTAAATTACAAAAACAAGAATTTCCGCAGTCTAAACACATTGCTAAACCGTTTTCCTGTTGGCGGCTATGAATCGGCGATGTAAAGTGGAGAGGAATGGCTGCTTACCTTAAACTTAACATTAACCAAAAAAAAATACACATTCATTTTTCTTAACTCTTAACTATCAATTAGCTCTCTAAAGAGTATATGTAAATAGTCCTAAATTCAAAATGGCAACTGAAAAGTTTTGAAATTCAGTGCCAGCTTAGCTCATGTTAGGCTGTAAACCCAAATTGAATTTTAAAAATCATGAGCTGTTTGATTTGCTGACTTCAAATGGAAGAATTGTAAATGGATTCTATCTTGAAGTTTCTCTATATATTGAATAACTGTTTATTTTGTATTTAGGAATTATGATAACTTATTAAAAATTTTATTTTTCATCTCTATTCTTCTTTCATATTTATGAGTCTGAGTTCAAATTTGATTGTCTTTTCCTTGCAATCTGTTCTGAATTCTTGAATGTTATGTTAATTTAAGTGATGAATAATTAGTTCACCAATCTGACTGTTTTGTAGGACAAAAACATTATTCTAGTTTTTTTTCTAACTGCTATTAATTTCAACGCAATATCATGTATTCTTAGAGTTTTCATTGTTATTTAAATGGCATTACCCATGTTTTATATATGTTTTCAGATTTTTTTCCTAAGTTTCATATGTTCCCATTTCTATTTATAGATTATGTGATCGGAAAGGATGGACATCTGCTCGACTTATACTAGCTCTTCCTCGGGGTAATAAAGCAAAAGAAGATGTCATTATGCATAATTATTTGCTTCCATCCTCATCTGTTTCAGTACTTCAGTGGGTAAGAAAGCATCTTGCCTCCCGGGTTAAAGAAATCACCTCCGATTCTGAACTCGAGCAGTGGATGACTTACGCACCTTCTTCAAAAAAGACTGAACTGCGAGTGATTTTGTTTTCTCTCTTGAAGTCTTGCCCAATGTTCCTGTCTGCCCTTGCCATCAAATTCAATGGCAGGGTAAAATTTGCAACTGTAGACACATATACTGTGAAGTCATACAAAAAATTTGTCAATTCCTTGGAACAGCCTGTGTATTTAGTTGTAACTCCAGAAAAGAACATCGTATATGGTAAAAATCGAGGGGAGAGTTACAACTTTAAATCCATGGAGTTTTTCCTGCGAACATTTGTACCTGAAATGAATGACATTTTCCTTTGGTCATTAGTATTGGTCAATGCAATTGCTGGCTTTGAACTGTTTTTCATGTACAGTCACATGTGGAAACATTTCTTATTATATGTTATTTGTGTTGTTAAATACAATTGTGCATTGTTCCTTATGTGGTTAATGGTTTTAGGTCTTTATCAGTTTCCATTCATGCACACTTGCACTGATGCTTTTCTTCAGTGTTTACGATTTGTTAGTGGGACCAATATAGCTTCTGTTTTGAGAGCTGATTATAAGAGCTTTTATTCATCTACATTTCTTTTAGGGACTTTTGTTGTGTTTGCCAGTATTTCCGGGTTTTTTCTACGCAGGTTCAAATGGCTACAAGTTGATGATGATACCTCCATATTTGCCCACTGGTGGTCTGTTCCTGGTGAAACTGTCATATCACCTTATTTCTTTAGACCAAGGGTTCCTTTGACCAGTTCACTTGCCCCTCTGGACCATGACCTTGAAGTTGGAATGGAGCTCCTAATAGAGAGGCTTGCCGTTCCAAATTTATGGTTACAACCTGTGATAAACATGGACTATCTTAAAGACCTACCTGTGTGGAGATATCATGGTTGGTGTGAAGCTGATGATGAGCATGAAGATGGTAAAGTTGAGGCTTTGTATTCTAGTGATGATGAAAATACAAATCTGATTACGTTCACCCCAGTACAAGAATCTACGGTCCAGGATGTAGAATCAACGGTACATACCATGCCATCCCAATCTAATGTTTCCCTCTCTTCTGAAAATTCAGTGGCTAGTCAAGAGCAGAGTGTTAAAACTCATGAGCAGAATGTAGTGGATAGTGTACCTCACTCGAATACCACCTCTTCACCCCCATCTTGTGTAAGTTGTGGCTCAAATATATCAACTAAGCCTAACTCTGAAAAACCTGAAGAACAAAGAGCACCACAAGGGATGTTGGAATTTAGGGAATGTTCCATTTGCCTGGAAAGTTATCGCTATTCAGAACTCTTGTGTGGTCTTCCATGCGGTCATAATTTTCACATGCACTGTATTATGTCTTGGATATCACGAGACAATCATTGCTGTCCAATTTGTCGTTGGCCTTCTTATAAATTTAAACATGCTTCTTTCCACTTGCACACTCAGTAATTTTAGTGTCTAATTAGAGCAGCTGGGATCTTTTTGTTTACACATGCACCATAAAGCCAAAATTTTGATGTCATCAGAATTTAGTGTATGTCTTGAAATCGTATACATACATATGTGTGATGGCTATTAGATGTGAAACTTTAAAAAGAATCTTGTCGAGCGTGTCTGTAAAAGATTATCAACTTCATTTTATTCTGAATAGTAGAATTATAATTTATGTTTAAATCACAAAATTTATTTACCTTATTTAGAAGGTACAAAATATTCACTTGGTGTAGAAATGAGTAGTGACAATAAAGCTTTCTGTGAACTGTAGAAATTTTTGTAAAAGAGCCAAATTTTGTCTGGAAGTCATTTGTAGTAGAAGCTATTGGTAATTGTAGAATAGATCGATGGATTTCTACCTCTTTAAATTTAATTTCCTATGTCTAATTTCTGATTCACCATGGTGATAGAAAAAAATATGGAGTAAAAAGTCTAATGTTAAAAACAGGTATTGATAGTTTCACATGTAATTTTAACCGTTTCAGATTGTGATCATAATATTATTGTTAAATATCTGTATTTTAAAATTGATCAAATTTTATGTAAATATTTGACAGTTTGAATGAAATCTGGTAAAAATTGTTATAAAATGTTCTCTTTTTCACTTTTAGAGCAGTTATTTTGGTCTAAAATATTTAATTTAATTCAACTAAATAATATCAAAGTATTTTTTAAGGATCTTTATCCTTTCTTTAATAATGCATAGATTGTGTTGGAAAATTTGTAAGTTTTATCATTTATGTTTGATCTGAACTATCCCAAACCTTTGATAATAAGGCCTGGTGAGTGTATATTGTGTCTGTCATGCTTGTATGTCAGTGTATATTTCGGTGTGTGTAGTTCACTGCCACCACTTTTCAATTCTAGGTGAATATTTTCTGTATCGTTTTTTTAAGCTAGTCTACAGGAAGCAGCTGCTCAGACCATTTTATTATTACTTTTTTCCACCGATTAAGTTGTATCAATTATATTTTCTGCCAGTTCATATATATTTTATTCTCTGTGATGATAATTCTTTATTTTATGATGTATCCACAACAGTTCAAATTGTTTTTATTGCCATTTAGTTTATTAAGTTAATAACATTGTTTTATGCGTATATTACACACAGAATAGCACTTTATGCATTTTTCTCATACTTACTTTTTTTTAAATTTTCCCTCCCATCTCACTACTCAACCATATGGCATAGTCTAAAGCAGTGCAAAGAACAGAGATAGTTAATGCGTGTGTAGCATTGTCAACGTGTGTGGCATATAAATGTTTGTACTTGAACCACTGGTTAGTAATATAATAATTTGTTAGGTGTCTGAAGTTTGTACTTCTGTTATTACATTTATATATAATTTATTTTTATTAAACATAATAATTTTCAATAATTTTGGATACTTATTTGTAGATCTTCAATTTGTTTAAATACCTTCTTTTTAATAATATGCTAGGCGAATAAGTAGATCCGTATATATAAATTTTCATTCTTCTAAGTAATAATTAACCATTTAACTACCATGCCAGTATATGATATGTGCATCCAAATATTTTATTTTAAAATTTATAATCTAAAATCAAGTCTGCCGTAAGAAACATTATAATTTGATTAAAAAATCATATGAAATCCATAATTATCTTAAATGTTGTCTGAACTCTTAGTTGAATCAATTTGGGTAACACATTCTCAAAACAGAAGGTATCGTCTGATTAGGTAGTAAAAGTTTCAGGGTGAATGAACAAAATGTGCAGACTACTTTGTATCAGTTTCTGAGATTATTAATTTGTGTTCAAGACTTTGAGAGTGAAAATTCCTATTGCCATAGTTTGCATATAAGAGCAGGTATAGTTAAAGTTCAGTATTGAGGTTTTATTGTGAGATATCTGATTTTTAAGTCAAAAAATTTGCAAGTTAACATCAATGTTTGCATTTTTCTCAGTCTACAGACAAACAAGTTTTTTCTTATTTCCTATGAGTCAATCTGAGGAATCGTGTTTTTTTTAATGCTAAAAAGAGCATATTTAATGTCCTTTCTCATTTCAATACCAAAAATATTGCAACTTAATTTAAATATAACACATTAGTTCCAAAAAATGTTTCTGTTCATTATAAAGCTTTATAGTATATTCCTACTGGTTTCCGTTCTGAATAACAATTTTATCCATTCATTGATGCTTCTATTAGTTAATCAACTTTGTGAGGAAATTTCCATTTATGTTCTGATTTTCGGCTTGCTTTATATTACCATTATATTAAATTTTTATTTCATGATTGTTTTTATTTCTTCACCCTTTACTAATGCTGCTAACTAAATATTTCTGTTGTCATTTATTTCTTATTATGTAATTCTGAAGTAGAGGTAAGATTTTGTTATAGAGAAATAATTTTTCTAAATATTTTTGTATAGTGCTTTACTGTGGTGTATTTATATTTGTCTGGGTTTCCAATTAATAGATTTATGAACATTTAAATGCATATTTTTGTAGTATTTTTTCTTTAAAACTTGCCTCTTCAGACTAGTTTCTGTATTTGAATTCATTATATATATATATGTATATTTTCTATGATTTTAGAAATGAATATCAGTTAAAAATATTTTAAATGAAATTTTTTGATTTAACAGTTAAACAGTTTTGTAATGCTGTACAAAAAGTAAAGTTTCATTATTATTCCATAAGAAAATTTATTGTTATATAATATTCAAGAGATTTAAAAAAATTTAGTTTACTGAATATTATTATTTGCATCAAATTTTATTTCTGTAAAATTGTGATTTTGTTTTCAGTTTTTATACATATATTTGAAGTTTGCATGTTCTTGACTTTTATTACCATTTAACCCCCGAGAACATTTTTGTTTGTAGATTGCCAAATAAATAATTTGTTGTTTTATTAATAATATGTTT
Organism: Araneus ventricosus; assembly: GCA_013235015.1. NCBI lineage: Eukaryota > Metazoa > Arthropoda > Arachnida > Araneae > Araneidae > Araneus > Araneus ventricosus. The sequence goes on from BGPR01000479.1 coordinate 189,055, forward strand.
ATTTTTATGTTTTCTACACTTGAGTTGTTTTTTTGTTTTGTTTTTGTTCTTTATTACATATTCTATATGAAAATGTTATTTGTATCTATCTGGTCAAAGTGTAGAATGTTCAAAAATTGTTAACTTTTAGTTAAATTTTGTTTTTATGTTTCTATCTGGTAAAAGAATTAAGGAAAAAAATATATTTGTTTCCCATGTCCGTAAATTTTTTGTTTCACTTATACAAATTTTTTATTAATTAAACAAAACAAATATGAAACACATATATTATTAAATTCAGATTTGTGTTAGACATTTTGACTTTTTGTTTTAGTTTAAAGTTCTATTTAAAGTTTTAAAAAATTGCACATTTAAGCCGAGTTGGAAGAAAACATTATATAGCTTATTTCATGATTATTTCTTTTTAATAAAAAATTTATACTCTTAAGGTTTTTAATTTACATTAAAAAGCCTAGCAATAAATTTTTACTGAAGTGTTTACAAATTTGGATAATTTTAAAGGTTATTTCTTGCCCTTTCATTTTTTTTTTCACAATGTGCACCAATAAAAGTAATTTACTTTTCAAGGAATTTTGGATAATTTTCTATTTTTTTTAGACTTTTCAGCATTCCTATAACATTAGGATGATAACACTGTAATTTATTGTACATTAAATAATTTTATTTCTTTTGAAAAGTAATTTTTGGGAACTTTTGATGTAATATCAATCGATTTTAAAGATACATAAAACTAACGACTGTTAAAAAGTCTGTGGTAATTTTATAGTTGACTGTTTTATATTTTCAATTGATCTCTAATGTAAGAAAAGTTTCATATGATTAAAGTAGCTATCAGCACATTATTCCACATCATTAAAATGTTTTTGAAAGTGTTAAAAAAGATTTTAAAAATAACTGAGTGTTGATATTTGGATTATTGATTTAGATATGGAAAGCATTTGAGGCAGTTTCAGTTGCATTTTCAAATAATTTGTCATGTATAAAAACATACATTTATATTGTATAACTGCATTATACGCTCGCTATAAACTTTTATGTTTTCTCTCTTGGTTCCTTGCTGTTCACCCTTTTGCCAGTTCATTATGCATTTGTTATTTTAAAATGCCTTTATTTCTTAAAATGCAAAATAAATTTTAGAAAAGTATATGATGAAATTATTAGTAGTAAACTATTACTGAAATTGTTGTCTTTACTTCTTGTTAGTGTTAACATCTGGAATCAGTTTTATTGACTAATTGCAGAATTGATTGGTTCCTATAGAATGTTTAGTTTCAGGAAATTGTGATTGGTTTCTAAGACATTAGTGTTACTGAATTACTAGAGCTTAAACTATTTAGTTTTTTGTTTGTTTGTTTGGGAACTTTATAAAAACATTTTATTTTCATTCTGATGTTTTTGTTTGTCCTTAAAATCATTTTGGAATTAAAATTATATTTATGTTCTTAAAAATGTGCTACACTAAAGCAACATTAAAAGTTTGCATAAAGAAGTGTAGTATGTGCTGTTTTATATTGTTTGTTGAACAAAGATTTTATTTTTTGGCTTTTAGTTCGAATTTTATATTTCTATTTGGTTCACAATATTTAAAATACTTCAATAAAGACCTAATTTACCTATATTTTAATATTTGTTTAAGCCGATGTACCTTTTCTTTTCACATGCCAGTATTTTTTTTTCAGAATGTTTCATTTCATTTGAAAAGCTGATATGAACTTCATCTAAGTTCATTTTTTAACTATTTGTTCTCTGCATATCAATAAAAAACAATATAGCAATGCTGTAGACAATAAATGAATATTGACAGTTGATTGGACTTCTCCAAAGTGGTGTGCACTTTTCTTCTGTTCTGTGAATGTGTAACTTCAAAATAATTTTATCATAGTATCATGAATGTTGAGTCAGACTTGAGATTGAAGTGTAAAGGGTTATTGATTGAAATAATTATATCACCACATGTTTTTTAAAGGATAATTATGTGTGTTATCTAAGGAAATGTGCTGTACTTACTGTTTTAAAATAAGAAATTATTTATATTACTATTTAAAGGATCATATATAATTGCTGCCTAATATTTTATTGTTATATTCTTTGAGATTTGTGCCAAATTAGCTTTTAAAATAACAGCTTTTATAAGTATTTAACAAAGTTTCTGAATTTTTCCTAAAATTGTTTAGACATCTGATATATAATAATTCTGCGTGAAATTGTTGGCGCTTCGTATTAATATTCTAAAATATTTGATAAATCTAAAAATATGCTTCTTACTTGATTGATATCATTGAGTACTCATTTGGTTGACACCAGGGACGGCTCGTCCGTTAGGGCTGCAGAGCTGCAGTCCCCCCCCCCCTAAAATTATTTTATAAAAGCCGATATTTTCTTTTTTTTTTCTTATTGGTCACTTTTCCACTTTGAGAGTTCAATGAAAATGGAACAAAGAGTAATAAAAAATGTAAAAGTAAGATGGAAAATCAACTAAGGGAGAGACGGACAAGAGCTTCAAAGAGATTTGCCCCTCCTAAGGATCAAAATTCATGCCCTGAACAACACTGAGTGCTGGAGCTAAGGAAAAAAGCAACCCTTTCTCCCTTTGAATTTGGATGTATTCAATCTGCGGTTTTTATAGCTCATTTGGCTTTTTTCACTTTCTCTCGGGGGCTGTTGAATGGGTTTCTGTTTGCTTCATTTTGCCTCGACAGAAACATGTCTGGTTTATTGAATATTTGTTTTCTACTGTTAGAAATTACTCTCTGAAAACAAGTTTGATGATAATTTTCTATAATTATTATTCAATTAAAAATTTTAGTAGGGTGGGATCAATCATTATTATTAGAGGTATCTAAGAAAGGCTGAACGTTGCAGACATTAGAAAAAATCGTATCTCCACAGCTTTCTTTGAGCGAAAAGTCTCTTCAGATCTTTCGCTGAGCTAAAAATTGAATACAAGAAATGCAGGTTGCATTATACTGAACATTTTTCCAAAACTCACTACCAACGGAAACTTTTGCAGCTCTGCTTGTTTCTGAGCCAGCGAGTCTTCCCTAGTTGACACTTTACAAATATTTTCAGACATTGAAATTTGATTTGTTTGTTTGCAAATTTTCTTGGCAATTTTTCAGTCCTGTTTTAAAATATGTTATCTGTATATAACTCTTGAAAATGTGAATTTATACATTGTAGTTGCCCAACTTGTCAGATTCACATCAAAGAACAACTGCTTTCTTATACACTATTGATTTTACATTTAAAAGATTTTTCTTTAATATGATGGATATTCTTTTATACTAGTGGAACTTTGAAGATACATTTATTAGTCAAATAAATAATATTGACTTAACCTCAACATTTCAAATGTATTTAATTTTCTTTTAATGTGATGTAGCTATGTATTGTAGCTTCTTCCTCTGAATCTTGATATTTTCCAGATTTTTTTAATAATATGATCTGAAATGTGAACCTTTTTTAACTTGTTGGTACCAGCTGTGTGTATGTGATGCCATTCCTTTATAAATGATACAAAGACATGGAAATAATTGTTTTACATTTTTTAAATGATAATGTTCAATTTTCTATTTGAATTGAAGTACATAATAGTGTGAACAGCCTTTCAGAGAATATTTTGTTCTGTATTTGAAGCTGATTTTTCATGAAATAAATGTTGTCATTGGCAGTTTTCTGGTTGTTTGTATCGCTGCTTTCTTACAGAGCTGAGTACTTGTTGTATGTATAAAAACACATGATAAAATAAATAAATATTGTTATTTAATTAAAGGTACAAAAATGTGACAAATCTTTTGTATAATTGAGGCTACCTACTTTATCAAGATTGCATAATAATATTTTTATACATAATTCCCGTAATATGAATAGAAGACCGGTCTCGCAGTGAATTCCTTGTGGGTTTGAATATTGTTTTGGAATATCTTTCTTGGATTTATAAATTTACGATTGCATGGACTTTGATGTGATGAAGAGGTTATTGCGATTTGCAAGTGCACTTTATTCTTAGAAAAAAGTAGCAAAGGCGTTGACAATCACACAAAATTTTCAAAATGACAAAAAAATTACAGGAAAATATTTGAAGACTTAAAAAATGGAATATAGGAGTTAATAATACTAGCAATACAACTAGCAGAATCGGTAAATCCCTAATGGGACTATCCAGGAAATCTCCATTTTCACCTTCTCTGCTTGCTGTTTGATTCAGAAGCGACTGCTGTTCAAGAGATATGCCATCAGCTTCAAAGCTAGTGCGAAGATGGTTGCTACAGAGGAAAATTCGTAATTTCTGAACTGTGTGTTTCCTATATCCGTGATTCCAGCATTTTCTATGACTTTAGTGAGAAATCGCAAGTAATCACCGAGTTGGTAATTTCTTTTTGGCGCGAATTCCGACTATCTTTGCATTATTGAATTGTTGACTCTGTAAAAGTTTTAACGTAGGACTACGTCCCTCCCATTGGGGTCTTGGGAAGGAATTTGATTCACACGCCAAAACGCCACAAAAAACATTGTATGGGAGATCCTGTATATATCTGTATATGTTAAAAACATAAGTGATGTCTTATTTTAGAAATAAAGGGTAACAACAGAAGTTACAACAAAAAAAATTGAAAGTCGGAATTGTAGTTCAGGGACTACTGAGTCGCAAAGTTGGGCAAAAATACGCATGAATTGGTGTCTTCACATGCATGAGGTATGCGCGCAATGAGGATTGGCTGACTCTCACTTGCCACGTTTTCGCGAGCGAGTAAAGTAGTCATACGCCTTTAGCATCAGCGGCTGTTTGAAAAAGACAGCCTCCCGTCATTTTTTTTCGGCAAAGGACCTTTTAATGCTGGAAATTAACACTTCAGTCTTTAGTGACGGTTGTACAAAGAAAGAAAAAAAAATATTTATAAACAATCAAAACGCATATCCATGCGTCAGAATAAAAATATCATTAAATATCCATTAAAGCAAGCGGCCAGGAACAATTTCAAAACCATGCAACACTAGTAAATAACAGAAATGACAATGAACTAACTAATCGCAGACGTAATTCTAGAATCAATTAGAAAAAGTTAAATAACATTTTTTTCCCGGATATTACTATTTGAGAAACGTTGAGTGATGAAAGACGGAGATAAGGCAAGAATATGCCGATGCAGCGAATCAAGATAAGCCGATAGAGTCAATTCACGTGAGGTCACAGTTACATGACCAATGTAACCACGCATGCCATTTGGCATCTAGCCGCACACTATCGTCGATTTCGTGCCCTTTTTCCTCCTGCTAATATTCATATTGAATTCTAAAATTAATTTGGCGCAACCAGTGGCGTAGGAAGGTGGATGCGGCTCGCACCTGGTACCAGCTCTGAAGGGGTGACAAAAATTTGCCGGTTTTGTATTAATGTGCCTTTTTGTTACATAAAATAACATGTCAAATAATTTACATAGGCTTTCACAATCGCTAATTTCAGCAATTTTCGGGTGAACGATGTGATGCTGTAATGATTTAGTATTATTGTGTGGTGCTTGAGAGTGTTCTGTCTCCCTTCTCTTCTGTGCTGGTGCTCAAGTAAGCAAACAACAGGTCCCGTGACTCATCCCTGCCACAAATATCATCGCCCCAAGTCGTTCTCTGCAACAAGATAATATTTTTAACCCAAACATCATAATAATATAGTCGGCATACTCAACTAAAAACCAAAGCTTGTACTGTTTTTGTTGTAGGCCCTTTGGCACAAATGCAAGTTTGAATAATACATCTAAATTTGTAACTGGTTTTCGAGCCTGGTGGAAACTTATTCCGAAAGTTCACAACCATGAAACCTGTGAACCGCATGAAGCTTGTTTTGAAAAATGGAAAACTTCAAGAACAAGTCAAATTGCCAATAGAACAATTGATCAAGTTAGCCAGACAGCTACTGACACAGAAAAAAGGAAATGGAGAGATCTTTCAAAAAAGACTCCTAGGCGTCATTATGTTTTTGGCTATGTTGGCTGAGAAAAAAAGGAAATTTTCTACAGATGATTGAACTTCTATCTAAATATGATATGATACTGTACTAAGAGAACACTTAATCAAGCTAGAACAGTCACAGTCGGATAAGATATTAACAAGCTATTCGTCTCCCACCACACAAAATGAGTTTATCTTACTTCTGGGTGGAATTATTAAAGAAAAGATTTTGTCTGTTATTAAAAATGCAAAGTATTTTAGTATCATCTTTGACAGCACGCCAGACATCTCCCACACAGATCAAATGAGTGAAATCATTCGTTACGTTCACATAGAAAACAAAATGTTCAAATAAAGGAATCATTTCTTGGGTTTTTTTTCAGCTAACTGGGAAGAAAGCCGTTGTCATAACGGAAGATATTTTAAAGGTTATTGTACGGGATGGTCTAGATATAACAATGTGCCTAGGACAAGGATACGACAATGGCTGGAGTGTATGCAGGAGTTCAAGCAAGTATTTGTCAGCTTAATCCTCAAGCATTGTTTGTACCTTGTAGAAACCACTCTCTCAACCTGTGTGGAGTACACTTTTTCCAACAGTTCCATTATGTGTGACTTTTTTGAGGACCTTAGAAAGTTTGTACAGATGGACGATCCTTCCGATAAATGTTGAAGTTATAGTTAATTGACTTTCAGGAACAAGATGGAGTGCTCACTACGAAGCTGTTAAGCATGTGTTTAACCCCTTAACGATCGCATAATTTTCAAGAAAATAGTGGAAAAAGTGCCTATTTTTTATTCAAGAAAATTTATAAAAATAAGTGTATGAACAATATATGTATTCATTTTTAATTTTTGGAATTTTTTTAGCTTGAAATTAAAAAAAAATTAATTTTTTAGAAAAACAAACAAACCAGATGAACAAAAACAGCATGCACATTTGCAAAAAGTGTGATTTCTTCTGGATATCATCTTGTCATGACAAACTTGACGCGACAAGTTTGCAGCGAAATTCCTGCAAGTAACACAACATAATCGACCAACCCACTTTCAAAACAAGTTTGTTGTGAAGTTGATACAGCACACTTACACACCTCGACCTGGATACAGTTGCATATATCTGGTTTTAATTCTTTGTCTGTGTTTTTAAAAAAAAACATCCGATTTTTAATAACATCTAGACCGTCCTTCTTTTTATTAATTCAATAAATCAATGATAATTTGAAAAAAACTAACTAGGTCTTTTTATAAAAAAAATATTACATTTGGAAAATTCTCTATCCCAACTTTTACTAAATATAGAACTCGCACTTTAAAGAAAACTATATATCGCCTCTTTCTTAATATTGAAATTTTAACGTTCAAAAGCAAAATTAAAATTAACCCTCCCAAAACAGTCGATGTTTGTTGAAAAATAATAACTTACTTTGTGTCCGATATTTTTAGAGTAATTACTTTTGAACCATAATTTCATAATTTATTCCATTAACAAATCGTAATAATTATCGAAAATCGCTCTCTCTTTGACTTCAAATCATATTCTCGAAGTTATAAAGAATTAAATCAACAAGACAATTAAAAATAATATATAGCACAATCTATGTTCGACGATCGAGATATCTCTGGTGTAGTGGTCAAGGCGACAGGTTGGCAACTGAGTTGTCCAGGGTTCGAATCCAAAATTCGTATGCGCATTCTCTTTTTGCTACTGGTTTGCAATGAACTTGAAGAGACAAGTTTGACATGGTGACTTCGTCGCTTCTGAAAACTTGTTTCCCAGATAGCAATATTAGTTTGCAGCAAGCTTGCCACAAGCTTGTCGTGCAAACTCATTGCAAATTATAGCAAAAACAGAGTAGGAACACACCCGGGATAGAACTCGCGACCTACCACTTAGTAGACAGACGTCGATACCACTCGACCAGATCGGCTACGAGAGGAGAAGATAGATTTCGCTAATACATCGTTCGATTCGATTCGTATACGATTTATTTTAAACTTTTTTCTTGATTTCATTAATTTTTTGAGTTGAGAATATGATTTGAAGTCAAAGAGAGAGCGATTTTCGCTAATAACTACGTTTTGCTAGTAGAATAAATTATGAAATTAGAGTTCAAAAGTAATTACTTTAAAATGGGACAAAATATCTAAGTTATTATTTTTCAACAAACATTGACTGTTTTTTAGATTTAATTTTGTTTATAAATGTTAAAATTTCAACATTAAGAAAAAGGCGATATAGTTTTCTTTAAAGTACGAGCGATATATTTAGTAAAAAGATGGAAAATGTTTCAAAATTTTTTTTATAAAAAAGTTAGTTTTTTTTTTTTTACAAATTATCATTGATTTATTGAATTAATAAAAAGAAGGACGGTCTAGGAGATGCTATTAAAAATCGGACGTTTTTCTTAAAACAGAGACAAAGATAATTATCTCTTTGTGCTGTCTTTGCATCAAGCTTGTTTTGCAAACTTGCAGCAAGTTTGATTTGCAAGGGAGGAGGTTTTGCTATTTGTCACATCGAACTTGCAGCAAATGCGTTGCAAGCGAGGGTGGCGCTAGTTGTCACAGCAAACTTGCTACAAGTTTGTTTCAAGTTTGACGCGTCAAATTTTGCCGTGACAAGGGAATATCAAGTCAAAATCAAACTTGCCGCAAACTTACGTGCTATCTGAACTTGAGGTCTTGCCAAGTCAAACTTTGCTGCAAACTAAAATTGCTATCTGGGAATCAGGGTTATTGTGGCAACCATCTCCAATTACATTATAAATAATCTGTTACTGCCATCTAGTATGTAAAATAAGAAATAAATTTTTTTTCCTGATATAAGAAATAGATTGTTTTTAATATTTTTGATGAGTTACTTTTGAAACCTCCAGCCCGGAAATATCACGGGCACGAGAAATAGAATGTAAAACCTCACCCCGTGATTTTGACTGGAACGAGAAGGAAGGGATTAAAGGGTCTATTCTGGTACCCCCGGTTGGGTTGGGAGACGTCACTTTTCCCGTTGTTAACGTGCGGAAAAAGTGACATCCCCCACCCCAACCGGGGGTACCAGAATAGACCCGTAAGTGCTTTAAGAAGATCGTCGATTATGAGGAACTGTGTGAAGCTTCGGAAACGATGGAAACCAGAAGAGCAATTCAAACTCTGTTGCCTGCAATGTGTGATTTCTCGTTTTTGTGTGTATGGAATAATGTCTTAAAAGAAGTCAACCATGTTCAAAAGTATTTGCAGATTCTTGGAATAAGCTTCGAGAAGTCTGTTATCAAGGTGAGAAGTCTAAAGGTCTTTTTTAAAAAACAAAAGAAATGACCTTATTGAGGAAACACATCAAGTTGCAAAAAACACATGTGAAGAGATGGGCAATCCTGTAGTAAAAAGAACTGTCGGGTGGAGGAAAATTATGCAGACTTTACTACGCCACTGGGCGCAGAATATTTCGAATTCATTACGTGAACATGAATTAACGCTGTTTCCCATCCTAGAAAACAGGGGCTGTATTTTTTAAGTAAATGCATTATTCAAAATTTTGTGTTGGAAAGTAAAATCGAGTTAACGTTTGCAATTCCTAGATTAAATTAGCTGCTCTACATCTATTTTATTTCACTTTTGATTTGGTTTTAAAATGGAAAACACTTCGTCGAATATCTGATTTTGTTGGAGCTTCAGCACGCTTTAGCTAAGTAAAAAAATTCTGCATCTCATATAAAGTATAAAAGCTGGGCTTGCTTGATATTATGCTGAAACTATGGGTTTCTATTGTAAGATTACTACATTTATTGTTGCATACTAGCAAAAAATAAGCATAGTTTTTCGCCCCTTATAATCCTTTTACATATTAACTAGCTGTTATGCCCGGCTTTGCTCGGGATTAATATACTTTCACGTCTAATATTTTTGATGTTAAAAACTACTTATGTATAGAAAATTACAATACTGAAAATTCTTTTATCTTCTTATTAAATTTTTAAAAATTAATAAAAATTGGAGGAAAAATTTAACATATATAAAATTGGTATCATTGAAAAGGAAAAAATTTGAACTTTAAGATGGAATAAAAATATCTTTTGTGGAACAAATTGTGCCGAAGTTATTGCGGAGAAACGGTTACGGTTAATTTCTAATTAACTGACTGTTTAATTAACTTTTGCACTTTGAAAAGTTGACAGGTATCTTCTTCTTGTCTTAAATAATAAGTATGCAAAATTTGGTTCTAAACGGTGCTGTGGTTTAGGAGGAGATGTCGAACATACATACCCACAATGACTTTTATTTATATTAAGATTAACATAACAAATTTCTTGTATTCAATAGGATTGAGAATTTCTGTATAAATTCATCATCAATTTGGTTTGGTCTTAATGTGTTCGTTAGCCAAATCAAAATATGTGAATGCGGATTCGATGTAGTATAACCAATACTTAACAGAACAAAAAACTTGACCTTTCATCAACACATTCATGAATTTTAATAACTTTTGCCGAAGATCCTTGCAATCAAATCATGTCTATCAGTTTTTGATTGGCCATTAGTCACATTTTCTGCCATCTCTTTGCAATTTGTATGTGATGAATAGTGATGGCTTTCCTCCATGATGAAGGTAAGTGATGGCATCTTGAGCATATTCGTGCATATTTCGTGGACAACCAGTAAACGTTGAGGGTAAAATGACTAATTTCCCATGATTAGCTGGGTCACTATTATTTGTAATTGCATCTTTCAAATGAATATATTCATCAACACGCAGCTTCTTTTGATTCAGTCGGATGCATAATAATCTCTCCGCCTCAATTTTGGCATACATATCAACCAAATATTGATGCAAAAGTTGTCTGTAGTTCAACAAACGATTCTCTGTCTATCGCACCATTAAATGATAGGCGTAGAACGACATTGCAGATACCATCTTGTTAATTTGATTTGATGCTCCTGGCTCAACTTGATTGAAATGAATTGCGTATCCATCCTCACCACGTGGAAACATAAGTGGATACTGTAAGGCATGTAATGTGTGTCTCGCAAATGTTTTTCAACTCGTTGCTGGGCATTGTCAAGATAATGTCACGTTTCTCAAAGTCATTTCCGGCAATGATGATGGCAACTTCATTTAGCGCCGGTGTGTTAAAGACACGTTCGGGGCCTTCTATTGGTTTCTTATCTGCCTTAATAACGATCTGTAGGTTTTCGGTTGGGTTATCCTCTATCGCCATTTTAAATTTTTGAACTTAATTGTTTTCATGCAACATCATTTGCAAGGATTCGATTAAACTTTTGGTGGTCCCAGGAATCAACTTACAGCGACGTTTCGCTTCAGCTTCTTCGTTTCCAAGGAAGTATTTTTGGAGGAACTTTGCTTCTTCATTGGGAAGAGACATGAGCGACTCGGGCTTGTGGTATACTTGACCCCGAATTCGAAAAGTTGGCATAAATACTGTAGAGTCCAACATGCACAATGAGGTTCCAAAGGAAGTCATCTGAAAACTGCTATTGTATTTACGGATTATGCTGAGAATCTCTTTCGATTTTGGATGATTCCCTTCCATCAAACTCTTCAATGGTTCTGGTAATTGAGGGAGTTCTGGTAAAGAAACCTTTCTATTGGAACAGCACAATCCTAATGCCTCGGCTTCAAATTTCAGAGCACCTCAAAATACGCACTTCGACGATATACTACCAATGTTTATCTGTAGAAAATTGGGATAGTCTAACTTAGGATCATAATGAAGTGCTTCGTCCTTCAAATCAAGCCAGTTACTTGCCTTCAGAGAGCCTTGTGTCACTCTTTCTAGCTGGAGTCTATTACGTTGAGCATCAAAAGTTCATCAAATCCTATTCGATTCTGGTTTCCAAGTGCATTGCAATGAATGAATCCTTCGCTCTCGCTACTAATTGCTTTCAGTAGCTCTCGAATTTAAAGTTCGTAAACTATCTGACGCTTGGTGCTGGTTCCTAACTTCAAAAGACTCATTGTTTCGTCTTGCAATTGCCCGTAATTAGTCGTCAGAACGCAACTCTTCAGTTTCTTCAGCAGCCATGTTATTTCGTCTTCCAATTGTTCGTAATCTATCCTCAGAACGCCGCTCTTCAGTGGTCATGCTATTTCGTCTTGCATTTGCCCGCAATCGGTCGTCAGAATATCGCTGTTGAGTTTCTTCAGCACTCATGTTATTTCGTCTTGCAATTATTCGTAATCTGTCCTCAGAACGTCGCCGTTCAGTTTCTTCAGTCGTTTCATTCGCTCGTCCATCAGCTCGATATATTCTGTCCAATTCACGGATATGCGATTTTTGCTCTTCAGCTTGCCCGCGACTGCTTTTTACGCATTGCGGCGAGACGTGAAAGATTAAATGCCTGTCTTTCTTTTAGGCATTTAAAAACAAAATATTATCAGAAGTTTGAGAAAAATCGAAAACTGATTAGGTATTTTCTTTTAACTAAATAAATAGTTTCCGTTGTTCGGGAATTAAAAAACATTCAATGACCTTACACACTAATTAGGATTAAAATTAAACGCGAAAAATCGCATTGTAATCAAACTAACGTCATAGGATTATTGCACGCGCATAGTAAAAGTTGTATATGCTTAAAAATAAAAACGGCAGTAAGAACATTGACTTTGAGTTAATGTTCAAATAAAAGAAATATTTCCTTAATCACGCAGCACGTGCGTTTCTGCCTATGTTAATGAAACACGTGAATGGATAATTTGATAAACTGTAAATTGGTCTGAACTTAATATTATAAGAATAAAAAGTATTGTTAAATATTGCGTTAAAATATATTTTTAAACGTTAATAACAATCAGAGAAAATACTTTATCCCAATGGAATTAATATCATTAAAAAGCTAGTTTTCTGCTCTTTAAGATGGCGTAACAATTATTTTCTTGCAATAAATATTTCAGAAGTTATTGGCAAAAACCGTCTAAGCATTAGGCTTAACAGCGGCTAATTTTCGTTATTTAATTAAATATCTTAAGAACTAATTAACTCTGAAAGTTGAAAATAGCACCGTTGACCTAGAAATGTTCTCTAGAATGTAGTGTGCAAATTTCATGTCGGTACACCGTTTAGGAGGAGTTCTTGTGACCGACAGACAGACGGACAGATACATGTATTTTCTGCTTTATATTATAGATAAGGTACCTTCTAAAATAAGTGATACAGCACTGAAAACGTATTTGATTATCACATATAAAAATGCCATTACTACGTGTTAAATAAGCTCGACTTATATGATAATTTTCTGTGTTTATTATTTTGTGCAATTTTCAACAAAATCAAAGATTAAATCAGTTTTGCTTTCAAAACGCATGCAGTGTCGATTGCATCACTTTCACTAGACGCAGATAATGGAATCGTATCTAAAAATCGTCTGCGTCAGAGTTCTTGAGTAAATTCTATAACTGCGTCATTTCTTCATATGTTATACCAGACTTAGATCTGACATTCTACTTTTAGATAACTTATTTGTTTTCTGCCTTGAAATGTGTAATTATCTTGAGAGCAGATCTGGCGGATGTTTATTTTGGCTCGTGTTATTAATAACGAATATTCGATTTGTAATTTAAAATTTTGGCGGGAAAAATGCTGTCATTTTTTAAAGTATTAAATGGCTTTTGTTACTATTTATTCGGGAAATCCTCTAAGCTGCTATGAATTACGAATTTTTTACTTTCTCGTATACGAAGAGAAAGTATTGTAATCGCCCAAAAATTCGAACTCGAGATTTTGATGAATCTCCACGTTTTAGACCTCCCAAAGTCCGAAAAACACAATTTTGGAATTATGTCTGTCTGTGTGTGTGTCTGTGAAGACGATAACTCGAAAACTATTAGAGCTACGGGGATGAAATTTGGTATGTGAACTTGACACATAATTTATAGGTTTCTATCAAAGTTTGGACAAAATCCGCCCACGGGAAGTCTGTCTGTCTGTCCGTCCGCGGTCATTCGAACACTATAACTCAAAAACTTGAATAGATAGATGGATAAAATTTGGTACACAGTTTTATCATCATGATTGTAGGTCCGTATCAAATTTTAGACCAAATCCGTCGAAGGGTTGATTGTCTGTTGGTCTGTATAATCGCATATTTTTAATCGCAATAACTTCTTAACAAAATTACTTATGTAAATGAAATTTGGTATGTGGCTTTCTTACCTTGATCGTCGATTTGTCTCCAATTTTTGTGTCAATCGGTTAAAAAAAAGGCGTTAATATTGCATAATTAATTTTTCTAATCTGCTTCTCAATGCGCATGCGTACTGGTTGCAATCTCTGTGCACGCGGAAGCTATTGAGCGATTACGTTACTTTGTCCTTGAGCCGGCAAGAGTGGAACCTAGCAGTGTGTGATAGATGCGTTTTAATCGGCACGCATCTCTTCGAATTTGAATCTTTACCTAAATATTTTATAACTCACTGTAATGTTGAGTTTAGATCTAATATGAATTATAAAGTAAAAGAGGGGTGGTGTCTGTTACTCAGAAGTTAGAATTTTGAAAGCAAATACGATACATTATTATCTAAAAAAATGCAATATGCCTACAATAAAATTTCAACTTTAAAAAATCACAATTGAGTGAATGCATGTAATCATCAAGGCAATTGATTTAGTCTTTAGTAGTAAACAGATCACCACACTATGATTAACTTGAAACGTTTTAAAGCCAATGGCCAAAAGAAATGCATTGCGTTGTGTGTTTATTTTAGATTAACATCCAGGTTCTACAAATAAGTCTATGAAGAGATCAGATCGGATAAAACTCATAAGAAGTCAGTGTACCGTGAGACAATGAATGACAGAAACATGTTTAGAAAAATAAAACAATTTATTTAAGATTTAGAAAATGTATATCTCTTTATTAAGCAGCATTGCAAACACAGAGCATAGCTTAACACTTTAAATTGGATAGGGACCTTCCATCTAAAGATTCATTCATACAATGAAATGCCTTCATTGCTGAATTTGCACCGATTCACATACATTGTCATCTAAATACCTGCTTCATTTAGCAACAATTTGAAATATAAATCACAGTTATATAAATTATACCTTGATCAGTGTTAAATTATATTAGAAATATTCTGGCATTCAACCATTAGCAAATTTTGCTGAAATTTATTTAGACATTTATTAAGTTTCTGATCATTAGTGACAAATTAACTCAAGCATAAATAAGATTACTATTTGATAAGCGACCTTTCACAGAATTTTAAGATACTAAAATCTCAAACAATCATATTGTTCTGCATCACTCAATTATAAGTCATTTACGCCTATAAATTATAAACTCAAAAGGGAATCAAGTAATATAAGAAACTGAAACAAATCACAGCTACATTCTATGGGCGCCTAAATTTTAAAGATTAAGGGGTCTATTCTGGTACCCCCGGTTGGGTTGGTTCCGCACGTTAACAACGGAACCCAACCCAACTCCCAACCCAACCGGGGGTACCAGAATAGACACCTAAATTTTACTTAGCTGGTTGTAGCTGGAATGGCGAAACTCCATGGGAAAATAAACTGGCTTTAGATGGACATCATTGAGGGGTCTGGCTGGAACATCCGTATTGTCTCTGGCAGCCTGGACATCTTCAAAGTGGGGGGGGGGGGGAATTTGCTCTCCAAACAGGTGTTCGCAGCATGACCCGTCCTCATGTGGCTATTTGGCATCCTTCATCATTCTCCTGGTTGATGTTCTACACAATGCGGGGCTGGAAGCTTCAGGCATGGCGGTTGGTGACTGCACTTCCTGGGGCAAC
Source organism: Araneus ventricosus (assembly GCA_013235015.1). NCBI lineage: Eukaryota > Metazoa > Arthropoda > Arachnida > Araneae > Araneidae > Araneus > Araneus ventricosus. Next base: position 204,773 of record BGPR01000479.1, read on the forward strand.
GTCAAATTCAGGCGGGCCAGCCAGGTACTCAGTGGGTATGGCTCGGAGCATCATAGGTGGGTCACAACATCTTTTCAGTAGCTCCTCGACATATTTCCGGTGGGCTACCTCGGGTCACCAGTCGCAGGACGTCAACTCAGATTCACTCCAAAAGCTCTTTAAGCCTACTCCAGCAATCCATACGTATTTCCGATACAACGGCCAGCATTGCCTGTATCACCGCTACTCCAGAGCTGAAGCGGTCTTCCTTCTCAACAAAGTCTCTCAGCAATTATCGTGGTGAATTTCCACATAATATTTAACTATCATTTATTTCAGCAAAAATGTCGTCTCTTCCTCTCTATTTTTTTTATCAGCCAAGATCTGTGTCTCCAGCACGCAAACACTGCCATTTTGATTCCCGCGGGGAAGATCGCCAAGCCACGCCAAACCGCCAATATTTTAAAAGGGGCAAAGGCACAGTGAGAATTAAATTTTAAATGCCAAGTGAAGTCAACCTCGCCAACTAGTTTACGAGTGGCTACTTCGACCAATTAACTTCTTATCTCTCGCCAATGTCTGAATTTTCCTTTAATTGGGAAAAAGTGGGGATCTTAGGAAATTTACTGCTTCTAGTTGTCAAAACGGAAAGGAAGTAGGGCGTGTCAAGCCATATGGTTAGTATATTTACTGGACACGTTTCCGCTGGACAAAGTTACCGACTTCCTCTTTGGATAGACAACTATACCTAGGGATCTGGGGTCGTTCTCCGACAAAGGCTTGTAGGATTGTGTTCAAACTGAGTTTGTCTGTGGTTCGATAATTGGCTTAAGAAACACGTGCACTATTAGGGGAATGAAAAATTGCAGCTGCGGATTTGTTTACGCTGTTAGTGCAGTGGTTCGCAGAACAACAAATACACATGAAATGGATGCTTTTGAATTTAACTCAGAAAATTATTCGTATTTAGAATTAAAAATAAATGTAGATTAAATATTTTAAATCAAACACAGTGAATTATTACATTTAAAATAAAACTAAATGTGGATTAAATCTATTAAATTCGCAACAGAAAATTCATAGATTTAACAAAAATAGAAATATTAAAATTTGAATCAATTAAAAAGAATTTGTATCTTAATAGAAATATTAAAAGAACATTGTCATTTCAACATCACACTACAATGAAAAACTATCCGGATAGTCCTTGGATTCTGGGTTACAGTAGTTTCGAATTTTTTTATTCACGCAGGGGGAGGGAAACAGAACCTTTTTGGGGAAGTATACCAGAAAGTTTAGGGGAGACCACTCCCGCTGGTTCAAATACAGAAAAGATAACAGTGCGGAACAGAATTTAATATCAGTCAAGTTAGAATCAGCTTATTCTCTGCTTTTTTTTGGCTCACATCATCCAGTTTCGACTGAAAACAATATCATGCACACAAATGATAAAAGTTGGAAGTGTTTTCCTCCGACTTTCTATTATACTACCTCATAAGAATGTAAACAACACTCACTCCGTTCCGATGGTATAACCTGTGATGAAAAATAATTTTACCTATTCACAAAAATAAAAAAAAACAATAAAAACTTTTAAAACTTCGTAAAATAGCCATTTTTATCGACGGTTTTATTCTATAGTTTTACCATTTTCTCGTTTAGATGTTTTTCGGCGGCAAATTTATGAAACTATTATCCGAAGAAAAAGAATTTCTTTTCTCCATCTTAGAATTCCAAAAGTTATCCATTGAATGATAGTAGTTTGATTATGGCACTATTTTTTTCTATGATTTCCACATTTTTTTAAAATTTTACGTTTAATTCTTGCTGTGATAGTTTGCACACAAATAAATGCATGTAATATTTCACTGGACAGAAAGGCAACGCGCAGGTAAATCAATGCAATAATAATAATAATAATAATAATAATAAAATGTATATAATATTTTTTTATTTAGCATGAATGGAAGCGCTTGTTCTTAAAAAAATATTTGCAAATATTGCACTTTTTCTCTTGATTTCATAGTGCAGTTAAGAAAACGGATTATGTGCTTTGAAAAAATCTTCTTCCCACTTTGGGATTGTATCCAAAATTGATACAGATCTCTAATTTTGGTGTGACGACAATATTGTTACGAAAATTCGTCCAGTCGTATGGTGAAAGCAGTCCAGCTAGCAGGATAATGAAGAACGCCATTGTATTCTCGAATATTCTGGTAAACACGAAGCCAAGGAAAAACAGCACTTGTACAAAACAGGTAGTGAATCACTAATAATAACAATAACAGCACTTTCAGTACCGCTCGGCGTCCTGCTTGAACTGCGAACAAAACTCCAAACAAATTTAAAGACGTTTGCACTCCAAAGAGATCATTCCTCGTTCGAGCACGCCGGTACTTATATTCTTCCAGACAGGGTATGACGTCACATGGAATCATCTGGAACAATCTGTATATCTCCTTTGCTAATATAGAAAGGAAGAAAATTCTAGAATTTTCGGGATCCTACATTTTGTCGACAAAATGATCGCCAAGGTCGGGGTCAATGGCTTTCGTTCCCCCGGCATCCTATAGAATCTCTGCAAATGTCTCTTTGCAACCATAAGACTAACACTTCTGGAAAGCGACATTGCAGGTTCGTAAAATTTTGCTGAATTTCATTTGTCTAGTTTGCTGCGTTTTTGAGTTATCGTGCCAACAAATACACTCGGACAGACTGACGTAATTCCATAAATGCCTTTTTTCGCTGGTCTGAAAATCCAGATTCATCAAAATTCTCGAGGCTGAAGTATATGAGAAAGTAAAAATGCATGCAAATCATAAAGGATGTTGAGATAGAGCATAAATTACTCCATATCCAAATACAATCAAACCCCGTTATAATGAACCCTCAACGGACAGATCTGGAAGTTCACTATAACCGTGGGTTCGCTATATCCGATTTTCTAAAATTGGCTACACAAAATTTGTTATAATCTTTAAACGCATTTTAGTGTTGAACGAATTAATTACACTGAATTACAGTCATTAACCTCCTGACTGCCGAATTTTTTAAAAATCGCTAATTAGATGCGGCGTTCGCAAACGCGTTCAAATACGTTTGAATGAAGCGAATTGTTACTTATGTGCAAGGCTTTATTTGTATAATACGGTTCAACGCTGTAATAGTACTGATTTAAACGCAACAGCTCGCGAAAATCGCAGGGTGCAGCAGAAAATAGACTTAATTCCCTACCCGTGGAAATCGCGGGATAAGCAGTCGGAGGGTGCATGGGCTATAATAAATTGAAATAAATATTTGTTTTTTAAAAAATTAAAGAGTGAAATTAATAGTACTCACATTTATTTCTTTAAAGTAGGAAATAAGCCGTGATTTTTTGTTGAAAGCACCTAGAATTCAGATACATTTCTTCTATCTTCCTACCAACAAGTAATATTAAAAAAAAAATTAAAGTCAATTCCTACTTAGGCGATTCGAGATATAATGAAAAACGTACTGCGCATGCTCAAAGATATGGCAAAAATATGGGGGTGCTTCGATGATCCCATGGGCCATCCATATACCCAAGAACCAAGTATGTAATGTTAATAGTTTTCGAGATATAATTAAAAACGTACTGCGCATGCGTCATGCAAAATATGAAATGACAGACAGACAAGAAAGCGAATTAATATTGCATTGTCATCTAGTTCTGAGCTATGTTTAAAGTTTCAAGCTCATCGGGAAGTTAGTTTAAAATCGATTGCGAAATTTGAACAAGATATATAAATAAATATATATATATATATATATATAGGGAGAGTGTGAACTAATAGTAGGAATTGAATAATTAAAAACCAATATAGCAAAGAAATTTTGAAAAATGTTCACAACGTCTTCGCATCAGAAATCGAAGGACCTGGAACTTGCATCACTTTCGTCTTCCATATCTGAATATGAATTGTCAACCAAATCATTCTTTTATGTTGTTAGGGAAACTAACGGGTCTATTCTGGTACCCCCCGGTTGGGTAGGGAGACGTCACTTTATCCGCACGTTAACAACGGGAAAAGTGACGTCTAGACGGTACCAGAATAGACCCCCTATATCTTCATCACTTGGCGAATCCAGATGTGATCAAATCGTCATCGCAACATTCGAAATATTCAATTTTGCTTTGAGAAGAAAACATTCACTCTATGGTTTTCTAACCATTTAGTTTGAAAAATTGAAATTTGATTCGCTTATATCCGAATTACTTGCTTTTGAAGATCGTTATAAGAATTTGTAAATACATTAGTGATATAGGTGTTCGGCTGGGACCATTTGAAAAGTTCATGATAAAAGAGGATTCATTATATCCCGTGTTCTTCATACCGGTATTTGACTTATCATGAAATGAATTTCTTATAGTTGGCTTTTTGAATAACTTGGCTTTTTGAAAGTGAGAAAATGAGTAGTTCCAAAAAGAAATTTGTAAGAGACAAACAAAGTAATTCCAATTTGAAAAGTTTAAAAAAATAGGTACGAAAAGTTTGAGAATTCTCTTCTAAGCAAAATTTTCTTCTGCGTATAACCATATTTCCCATTACTGCGAAATAGCAAAAATATATCTATGATTGGATTTCATCCCATTTCTTTGACTTTATATGTTTTGAGTTAGATTAATTCGAAAGATATTTTAAAGCACAAAATAGTTTTCATCATATCTTTGTAACTACTTTTATAGTCTATACCAGCGGTTCCCAACCTATAGGCCGTGGCCCACTTGTAGGCCGTGGATAGCTTATTGGTGGGTCGCGGAGCCCTATTCACGAGTCAAAGTCATGGGTAAAGAAAGTGAAAATACCATCAAATGAATAAGACCGTTAACTGAACTATCATGCGACCAGACTCTAAAATCGTTTTTTTAAAAATAATATCATCTGTCCCATTGTGTGTTCGGCAACAGCATCCAGCAATTGCCTAACTTGCACTTGAGAAGCAATTGCCTAATTTGTTGTCTTCAGACATTTGATGAGGTTCTCGACATCTTATTTGCGTGAACGGGCTTCTACAACTTTAGATTTTTTAAAATATAATTACAGAAACAAACTGAATGTAGAAAGTGACTTCAGGCTGAAACTGTGAAGTTTTAATCCAGATATTGACTCTCACGTGGAGGACAAACAACGTTAAAAATCCCTTTGAGTTTTTTTTATTTTGAATCTTGACTGCTTGCTTTTGAGTTTTCTTACACTGTGACAGCTAATTAACAACAATATTTTTTTTGCTTTGTAAACAATACATTTCTAATCCTTTTAAAATAAGCTTTTCTAATTATTGAGATATCCGTGCATATAATATATGTCTAATAAGTGCTTGTATTTTTTTACTTGTATATTTAGTTAGAGGGACTCAAATTATTTTTTAAACAATAGGTGGTCCGCACAACCAGAAAGGTTGGGAACCACTGGTCTATGATAAATAATCACAGAAATAGCGGTAGATTTTCGGGAGAATTCTAATTTTACCACCACCAACTTGATTTTTTATACATATTATTTATTTGAATAGTAAACTAATTGTTTACTATTAAAGAAAGCTAAATAACTATTTGGCACGGTACTGGTAACCTACTATTTTATATATTGCTGTACTTGCAGAAAATCTTCAATTTTTTTTTATTCTGTCACTAAAAATTCTGTGAAAAATAGACCTCGCGTCAAAAAAAAAAAAAAAAAAAAAAAAAACTGCTCTTTATCGTTGTCTTTAAAGGTTCGGCCATCATTTTTTTTTGGTTCAGTCTCTTCTTTCATCAGTATCAGACAAATTACAATTAAATGTCTGATTTTATCAGTATTAGCAAAATTACAATCAAATGTCTCGTCAAACATTGAAACCATTAAAACGGCCACCACTTTGACACGAAATCAAACAATCAAAATCTTTTCACATGTGTGGTTTCTAATGACTTCAAGGGACATTCATGCGAAATTTGAAGAAAATCAAGCATCACGTTTGGTCACTGCGTAACAGACAAATTTACAGACAAACAGATGAAATGCCGAACTGGCGAGTTAAAACGGGACCTCGCTTCTCTCGGCCAATAAAATACATTGAAAGGTAATCTTTTGAATTGAATCATAGTTAGAAACGAAAAAGCAACTAATTATGATTTATGCCATTTTTTATCTCCCGAATAAAAGTTGCATGTTTTAACAGTCTCTTAGTTAATTATATGAAAGGATTTAACATTCATTTAATCGGATTAAATGCAAACGGAGAGTGATAAATCTGTTTTGTAAACATGCAACTGTTATTTTTATACCTCTCAACTTTATGACAGATCTGATCTCATCAGGATTAGACTAATAGTTCTGTGAACAGTAGGTAGACCTCGCGTCAAGAAAACAAAATTTGAGATCTGAACTTCCATTTTTACTTTCTCGTATACGAAGTCTACAAAGAGAAAGTATTGTAATCGTCAAAAAATTCGAACTCGAGATTTTGACGAATGTCCACGTTTTACACCTCCCTGAGTCCGAAAAACACAATTTTGGAATTATGTCTGTCTGTGTGTCTGTATGTCTGTGAAGACGATAACTCGAAAACTATTAAAGGGATTGTTATTATAAAGGGATTAAATGTGGTATGTGAACTTGACACATAATTTGTAGGTTTCTATCAAATTTTGGACAAAATCCGTCCACGGGAAATCTGTCTGTCCGCGGTCATGCGAAGACTATAACTCAAAAACTTGAATAGCTAGATGGATAAAATTTTGTACACAGTTTTATCGTCATGAATGTAGGTCCGTATAAAATTTTGGGCCAAATCCGTCAAAGGGTTGACTGTCTGCCAGTCTGTATAATTAACTTTTGATGATAATCCTTTATCTCCACGCGCATGCGTACTGGAAGCAATCTTCTGTGCACGCGAAAGGAACGGAATTTCACTACGGAGTAGCGAATTACGTCAGTTTGTCCTTGAGCCGGTAAGAGTGGAAGTGTGTGATACATGTATTTTATTCGGTACGCATCTCTTAGAATTTGATTCTTTACCGAGATATTTTTCAATCACTATAATGAAAAACCTTCTGATAGTCATAGGATTCTGGGCAACAGTAGGTTCGAATTTTTTAGCCACGCGGGCGAAGGGGAAACGGCACCTTTTTGGGGAAGTATACGAGAAAGTTTTGGGGAGAACACTCCCTCTGGTTTATTTACACAAGTCTACATTTTTCAGTGTTTGCAAAATTACAATTAAATGTCTGATTTTATCAGTATTCACAGGATTAGAATTAAATGTCTGCTTTTATCAGTATTCACAAAATTACAATTAAAAGTCTGCTTTTATCAATATTAACAAGACTACAGTTAAATATCTCGCCATTACGCAAAATGACTCAAATGTATTAATAGTGCCAAATTCGACTAACATTGAATCCATTAAAACGGCTAATATCTTGAAACGGAATAAAAAAAGTAATAAAAAATCCTTATATATACGTCATTTTTAATGATTTCAAAGAATACTCATGCCAAATTTGAAGAAAATCGGACAATGGCCGTGACTGCGTGACAAACATATTGGCAGTTTATTTACGGTAGCGTTGAAATAGGACTTCGCTTCGCTCGGTCAATAAAATAAGATGCAATACAATCTCTTTTTCATCAGAGATCATAAGTATAAAATTTATTCCATAAATTTGTAATTAATATACGTTAGTGCATTTTTCTAGCGAAATAACTATGAATCGAATTTATGGAGATAAACTTGCAATTAATTTTCAGTCTTCAACGAATTCTAAAAAATAAAATTATATTATAAATTCTTATGATATAAAAAAAAATGAGAAAATGACGGGAGGCTGTCTTTTTCAAACAGCCGCTTATGTTAAAGGCGTAGGACCACTTTACTCGCGTGACTCTTTTCCGATTTTCAATTTTTTTTGTAACTTCTGTTGTTACCCTTTATCTCTAAAATAAGGCATTAGTTATGTTTTTAACATATGGAGTTACCGAGATATAGGGGATCGCGTCACCAATTCATGCGTATTTTTGTCCAACTTCGCGACTCAGTAATTGCTGAACTACAATTCCGATTTTCAATTTTTTTTTAACTTCTGTTGGTACCCTTTATCTCTAAAATAAGACATTAGTTATGTTTTTAACATATGTAGTTACTGAGATATAGAGAATCTCCCATACAACATTTTTTGTGGAGTTTTGGCGTGTGAATCAAATTCCTTCCTGAGACTCCAATGGGAGGAACATTGACCTACGTTAAAATTGCCTAACGGTTGTGAATTGTTTATTATAACAAAAATTCTAATATCGTCTGCTTATTCGAACGATATCAATTTAAATCCTCGATTTCTTACAAAACGAACGGCATCACAAATCTTTTGTTAAAAATAAGGATTTGAATTATTATTCTCATTCTTATCTTGAAACTTTAACGAAAATCGTTTAGTTCTTTAAATACAAAAGTTTGGAATTATTTACTTTTCATCCAAAGGTGGCCCGAGGCGTCTAAGTCTAGATTAGCGCCAAAGCGGGAGTGTGAAGAAAAATGTTTTAATAAACATGAGAAATGAAGTTATATATTTTTAAAATTTGTTGAATATATCATTTTAGTTTCCGTACGACCACTATATAATCTTAAATATAGTTGAAGTTTAAAAATTCTCATCACAATTCATATTTGCAGGTAAAACATGCATATTTCTAGGTGAAAGTTTGTTTCATATTTAGAATACAGAATTTTAAAAAATACATGGGTTGAGGGGGCGCCATATTTTTGTCTTGCCCGTTTGTTAAAGTTACTTCGGTCCGCTTCTGTTTTCATCCTTGCTGTTTGAAAAAAGAAGCGAAATTATGCTCGACAAATCACGAAGATAAAACAATTTCTAAAGCATTTTTGTCATTATTTTCCCTTCATACAAAGAATTTCTCAAGTTAAGAAAATTATCAGCTCGGAATGCACATGGTCGACAGATCGGTAAAATCCGAAGAATGTAGATTTTCTCTTCGGGTAACTTTATTGGAAAGAAGTTTTTATATTTTATAGCAAATATTTATTCCTATAATTTGTAGACGATTGTAAAATAGAACATTAAAAATGAGTTATAGTATACTATTACGAACATGAAAAGTCGCTTCCCAGCAATGTTAGTCTTATGATTGGGAAGAAAGTTTTACAGGGGTTAGTATGGGATGACTGTCAGCACCCAGGCCTGGACTCCTGACCTTGGCGACCATTGTGGCGACAAATCTATAATTCCAGAAAATGCGACCCTTTTCTCGATATCTCTATTAGGAAAGAAAATACGCTTGAATGTACGAGAAAACTCCACGTGACTTCACGGCCTGTCGGGGAGATTATATAAGGGCCGGTCTTGGATCAGGGAGAGGTGTGTGTGTTGATGACTGGAACCTCTTTGTTGTTTCGTCTGCAGTGCGAGCTAAGAAGCCGGTGAGCTGAGCGCTATTGAAAGTGCTGTTATTGTCGTTATTAGTGGCTTGCTGACTGTTTATGTTGCTGAATCTCAAAGTGCTGAACTTTTATTACCTGTGAATTGTTGTCTGTTTACGTTGCTAATCTGTGCAAGATCTATTGTTTCCTGTCACCTGTGCTACGTGTTTTCCTGCACATTTGTGAATAAACCTTCATTCTCCATTATTCTACGTGTTAAACCTGTTTACACCATACACCCACAGAAAGATTTTTGTTACAATACGAAGAAAAATTTGAAATATACTTTAATACTTAATATACTTTTAAGAAAAATTTGATGATAATGAGATCATATGAAAATAAATGTTTCATTTTAATGAATATATATATGTAGTAATCTCACTTAATTTTATTTCAAATTCTAATATTATATATTTTAAAGTCTTAATGTATTCCAAAATCACTTTTCTTAAACTCCAGTTTCGTCCATTTCCCGCGCTAGAGGTATATTATATCTCTCGTTTTGGCATATTTATTACTAAAAGAATATTTTAATCGTTTCCACGCACACACAACTCGCGAAATCAGCGACTTATTGCCGCCAGGCATTTTCCCTAAAACACTTACGTAATATACTAAAAATAGCTATTATTCCCTTCACTTTGATCACATGTCTATCTGTTAAATCCCTACCTGAGAAACAGCAGGGATCTTCTGTTCACTTTTGGCTTAAAACTTAAACGAAGATGTACGTACATTTCGTCAATCTCCGGTAATAAAAATGAAATTTAGAATTCAACTCGGCCTGTTTAATCATTTAACGACAACAAAAACGAAGACGAAGAGTTAGTTGTTTCGAAATATTGTAGGACACTTTTTGGTAGTTTTCCAAGTTTTGCGATATTTCTGTCCAAAACAAATGTTTCGATATTTTCCTACAAAGAATACAAATGTTCATTCTCCTTTAAATTTATGTAAGTTCTGAATGAAAATAAAATGAATGGGATTTTCAGTTTGAAAAATAAATAATTTTGTTGCCTTTTCACTAATTTTCCGAACAATTTTTGCTTTTATTAATGAAATATTTGAGTATTTGATTGCAGAATCCATATGAGTCAGTAATATCAAAATGCTGGCAGCTTTAAAAAAATTGATTAATTTTTTAAATCAATGATTAAAATTTCTTTTTGCCTGGTAGATTTTGTATACCTATAATGGGACTTTACTTGATTCTTGTCATTTCTTCACTCATTATGGAAATACCCGTTTAGAATGTGAAAACAGCATAAGGGTCATTCTCACGAAAAGGTGCTTTTTACAGTCCCGGGGTGATAAAAAAATATAGAAAGTGCAACAAATGTCCCAATATTTTTGTTCATATAATAAATATTTTTTTGAATTTAAGTTTTAAGAAATCTAGTCAATACGTTTCTACTAAAATAGTTTTGCTATTCAACTCTCATTTTTCAATGAATATAAGACGGAAGTCCCCTCCGTGGACGTCCCTACACATGAAATTCAAAATAATATTTAATGACACTCAAGCAATTTAAAAAAAATGCATTTTTTTTCAGTATTAACTACCTTAAAGTCTCTAGTTAAGGTTTAACCTAACATTTTTTTAAAAATTATTTTGAGTTAGTAATTAATTTTGACACTTTGTCCCCAGTCAAATACGTCTCCATACGTGTACACAGAAAAAAAACTTTAAAAAAATACCATAAATGGCAGTTCATGTCAAATCATGATGAAAGAGTTTATAAGAGAGTCAGACAATTTATTTGTTCTTTAAGGAAAACGTTTCGTTTTATTGCGAATTTATTGAATATACAGTAGAACCCCGGTAATCCGGACACGCGCTAATCCGGAACTCTCGGTAATCCGGATGGTCCATGGAGAATGATGCAAACCCGAATCCTGTGCTGATCCAACCCGCAGATATCGCAAGTTGCTTCTTACGACGATTCTCAATGATCCTCTGCACAATGAAAACTTGGAAAAAACACAGACAAATGTAAATTTAAAAGATGTCGTGTTCAGTCTTGCTAACTGTTGGGCATCTGTGTCTGCATTGCTGATCAACAAGTCGTGGAAAAATTTGCTTCCCAATGTTATTGATTCTGAAGTTGAAGAAAATGTGCAAACTGAAGAAATTCAGCTTGCATCACTCATTAGGAAATTACAAAACACGAGCCCGATGTCTAATACTGAAGTCCTCCAGTGGGCTGCTGAGGCTGACGACAGTTTGGCTCGAAATGAAATTTTAACAGACGACGAAATTATCAGGACGGTAACAGCAGAAGACGATGATGATGACGACATCACCCCTGTAAACCCCGTCAAAATTTCTCATTCTGAGGCTGGGGCGGCACTCAACACTTCATTACAGTGGGCTGAAGAGCAAAATTTTGAAGCACACGGAAATTATGCTCCTCGGACGTTTACCGCGCATTTGAATTAAAAATTGGAACGGCCGCTCAAAGAAAAATCACTGACTTTTTGGGACTATGATTATGTTCATTCACTTGAAAATGTAGTAATTATGTATGTACATATCATGTTCATTCAATTTATCCATACAATGTTAGTTCATACAAATATACCATAGTACCTATACATACAATTTTTAAAAAGAAGTGTTTTACGTTATTTTTTAAAAACCTCGCTAATACGGAAATCCGGCTAATCCGGACGTCCATGTGCCTGAATTCGTCCGGATTACCGGGGTCCTACTGTATTCCAATTTATTAGTTCCATTCAGAGCTTGGTAAAGTTCTCAGCGTCCTCTCCGTGGACATCATAAATAAGTTAAGAAAAATCTAATTTATAATTAAAATACAAAATTTTGATAGGTTTAGTATCGAATTTAATAAAAATGGGTGTACAACTTGAGCCACGTAAAAACCAAAGCAATTAAAAATTCAGAACTTAGTTATTGTCTCCTCCGTGGAATTCCTCTCCGTGGGCATAGCATCTCCAAAGAGAGGATGGCATTGTTAATGAAAAAGGCAAAATCTCAAAAATCACGATACAGTTAGATAAATTAAAATAATATTAATTAAAAGTTCTTTGGTAGATATTTTTTATGATATTTAGTGATTTTCTTTTGTATTTTTTAAAAATTAAAATTGTAATAATATTCTCGAAAAGAATTAATGCAAACAATTCATATGCAATATTTATAATATGAAAGCTTCAATAATGTATAAAACATTTTAATAGCTAAATTTATTTTTAGAAAAAATGAGAATATCAAAAAATAAAAAGAGAAAGCAACCAGAAGCTCAAATTCAGAAGAGAAGAGAATAGAAGAAACTTAATACGAGACTTACTAGATTGTTTATCAATAAATAAATATATGATATTCCTTAATCTAGTATAAAATTGATTACCTTCCTGCGAAATGTTGACTTTCATTTATTTGAAATTGTTTGTAAATATTATTTAACTAATGCACCGTCAGTGCCATTATTTAAAAAGTGCTATTTATTTTAAAATTATAAGTTTTCTTGCGCTGGTTTTTAATAACTAATTTTATTGTTTAATTATAAGAAACAAACCTGTACCAAATCTGCCAATAATTAGTCAATTATGCTTTCGGTTAAAATGTAAAAGTTCCTTTGACTATCGTGTCTCTTTCGTAGACAGGTCAAACATTTTAAAACTATAAAAAAACAGTGAAAAATAAAATAGAAAATTTGACCATTAATATAAAGTTATTTATTAAGCTTAAATGGAAACATCCATGCAATTTTTAAGATTTTTTACATACTTTTGTAAAAGAATTTTTTTTAGCTATTTGTACCTTTTTCGTGAGAATGACCCATAAACTCAATTTTGAAAGAAAAAAAATTGACTCACATGGTTTCTGCAATCAACGGTTAATTTATTTTTAGACATTTTACTAAATTTCTAATAGTTTCTATTGAGAAATTCGAATTAAAATTATGTGCTTTATGGTAAAATGAATGAAGATCCCGAAGTATCGAAATTCTCAAATTTTATGTTTTATAAGTTTCTTTCTAACTAAATCAGATACATTAAATGCTCACTTTTCGAAATTTATTAGAAACTAGCCGCCTTTGGCGACTAGCTGGTTCGTTGCCAATCACTAAGTTTCATTTCATTTGAATCTTCTATGCATAATTTGATATTCATGATGCCCTTAACAAAGAATATTTAATCTTCAAATTGTGATAGACATTTAAGACGTGTTATTATGGTTGTGTCTTCATTGTACATACGAACGTCCTAATGACGTCAAGTCACATGTCATAACTGTTGCCATAACCATGCTAATTATTGAAAGAAGCAAATGCTGTTTAAATTAAAATATTCCAGTTTCATTTTTACTGCATACTTTTGCAAACTATTTAGGCATTTAAAATAAACTTATTTTTGCTTTAAAAAATCCATGGAATTAGTTATTTTTTCTGTAAAACATTTTAATGAGTGTGGATAGTCTCTTATATAGGTTACCTTCATACCGACTATGAAATCGAACTGATTTCTTCCAAAAAAGTGCGATTTTCTCGACATTTTTCTCGGATTTATAAAAAAAAATTAGATTTACATATTTATAATTCCTTTTTTAAAAATACGTTCGTACAATCTGCAGTATATTAAAATGTGCATATATTAATTTATCATTGTTTAAAAAGAAAATTATGGCCAAAAATGCAGTAGATTTTTTTGTGAAGCCCATAATTGTGTACTTTATTTCATTTTTCTCGTAATATGCATTACATTTGGGGGGGGGGGGGAAAGAAATCCAGATTCATTTCGAAAATTCAACAACTAATTTGTCTGATTTTAGTGGATAAAAGGCTATTCAGATTTTTTAATATGTAACTTGGACACATAATTTGCCGATTTCACGTTTAAAATTAAATTTATCAAAATTCCGTTCAAAAAATAATAGAAGGAGGATAAACGTAAGATTTGTTTTTAAAAGATATTTTGTTTCATATATATATATAGCTATTAGAAATAACTGAATATTACTCAAAGAATACGTAAAGGCATTCCAAGAGAATAAACTTACTATTTCTGTCTAAAATTCGTATTGGAACATATGTTTTGAACAGAAATACCATGTTCGAAAAGTTTTGAACTCTTTTAGAAGGTGACATAGTACTTCTGAGGGGAATTGTAAATAAAACTTGAATATTTAAGTTTTGATAATCGATTAAAGAATATTATATTCATAATATTTTTAATCAAAGAATATTAANTTCATAATATTTTTAATCAAAGAATATTAATTTCATAATATTTTTAAGCAGAAAAAATCTTTTCTTACGGTTTAAATACATGGAACTTGACCATTTCGAAGCTGACGGGACCACAATAAAAATCTGGTTTTTCCGAAAATTGGAATTAAGGAACACTGGGTCTAAAAAAGAGTATAGTGAGGGAAAACAACAATTTATACACTAAAAATGGCAGCAAAGATTTATTTTTAATATTAAATAGTTTTAATAAATAACAATTAATAAATAAACATAAATTTATTTTCATTAATAAAGTAAAAATAATTATAATTAAAAATACAGTAAAGCACCCTTTATAGTCTTTCAAGAGACTGAGGTAAAACGACGTATAAATGAAAAGACGTATAATCGAGAATTTATTAAACAACTTTGATTATTACGAAATGAACGCTACTAATAAAAATTCATTGAAAAGTATTAATTTTAAAGTTTTTCTGATAGTAATAGTAAAATATTAAATAGTATGAAATGAATAATTAAATTTTAAAATTAGACATTTATCGTAAAAGTGAGAAAAATCATACCTTTATTGCATATCTTGAGTACTAATTATGCATATCTTGTATGATTTATGCGCATGCAGGTAGGCGTTTAATAAAGAAAATCTTTAAACGTCGTATGACGTGCTGAGTTCTGTGAGTATTAAGTACATCATTATGAATCGAATTAAGTTCATTGAATGTTTCTTCACTACTCTCTTGACATAAGAAATGAGTTCGAAGTTTTTCAACTGAGTC
>BGPR01000479.1:220403-255522 GCA_013235015.1 Araneus ventricosus
AAACGAAGTACTTTATCATTACAATGAATACGAATGAACCGGGAATGTGATGAAACGACGTATAAATGAGAAACGAAGTACTTTATCATTACAATGAATACGAATGAACCGGGAATGTGATGAAACGACGTATAAATGAGAAACAAAGTACTTCATCATTACAATGAATACGAATGAACCAGGATTGTGATGAAACGACGTATAAATGAGAAACGTATAAACGGTGCTTTACTGTATAATAATTTTAAAAATAATTTCTATAAACAGCTAAGTAATTTTAATGAACAAACATTATACAGCACTTTGAACACAATAGTTTTACAGCAAAACTTCAAAGTTAACAGTGCAATTCACATTTAACGTGTTGAGGATCTAACGAGTTAAATATTACCCTTTAAACTTTTTCCACTTGCAATCCGCTTGACAAATTATTTCGCGATGATGCATTGATTACTAATAAACTAAAAAATCACTAAATACATTTATTTGTAAAATGATAATGAAATGTTTTAAATCAAAATGCCTTTTCAATAATATTTGTTTAGTAATATTAAAAATTCTAACAGAAATTTTTACTTTCAGTGTTTTCGCGACTTAAAATTACGCACACTATCTCTCTTATGGTCTTTACTCAGAGTTTAAAATGCCCTTCTCTATAGAATTTGACTTGTGTAAACATGGAAGATGATGCAAGTCTTATTGTAGCCACAATGGTGACAACCCATGGTGTCACTGTGGCATTGAAGTTTTGGTGTCCTAAAACAAAGTTTCATAAGCATTTTGTCTTAGCAAGTCCATTTACGTATTCTTGTTCATATAACTTTTAATTGACGCTGACTTTCCAATTTGAAAAGACTTATGTAAATCACATATTATTATTACATTCTCACATCACTATGGGTTTAATAGTACGGAATAAATTCCCTCAATTCGAGTGCCAAATTTCGAATTAATGCTACAAATAATGAGATTTCTAAATATAACAGGTTTATTATTCAAATTCATTGAATAATGGATTTCGTTGGATAATAATGGACTTTGCGTCGTATGCCTTGTATTCAGATTGTGTGATCTAATTTCAGATAGTCTGCTTTAGAGCTGCGATCACTTTTTTCGGAAGTTAAAAGGTTTAAGTTAATTAGTTAAATTGTCTTAATTAATTTTGGCTTCAGTTAAGCCTTTTTCGACATTTCAGCTTATAGTAATTACTTAGCGCCTCAGACTTTGCATTTCTTCGTTGTTGATCGTGTGTATATTTTTATAATACAATAGCTTCGCGGTCTTAATGCAAGGGGATTATTGTGACATGTCTTTTATTAGTCATAAAATATCTTCGCGTCTTAATGCAAGGATTATTGTGACATACTTTCATTATGGCATAAAATATCTTCGCGTCTTAATGCAAGGATTATTGTGACATACTTTTATTATGGCATAAAATATCTTCGCGTCTTAATGCAAGGATTATTGTGACATACTTTCATTATATTCAAAATATATTTATTCTTTCCACTTTCATGGAGAAAAATTCAAAAAATCCTTAAAAAGTGTTATTTGTGTAATATTAGAGTACTGTATATAAAAAATAATACGAAAATGTCGATTTTAGTTATTATAACTTAAATATTTTGTTTAATGATTGATCTTTAGCACTCATCATGTCTATCTGAAATGTTTGTCTATGATAGTCGTATACTTTGTTATCTAGCTACTATCGATGGTTTAGTCTACTTTGTTCTTATGATAGCTTTGGCGTACCCCTTCGTACAAGTTTAAAGTAAAATCCATCTCCACTTCTCCTCCAATAAACAAATAATACGAATTAATGCTTATTAAAACAAACAGAAGAATTTTTTCCTTATTTCGTAATCTATGCATGCGAAGAAATAATGATCACGTAGGAGGAATACCTGAACAATGTCACTCGAATGTGAATAGAAATGCAATCACATTTAATTATCTGAAATATTTCGAATACAAGTTCAACTCAAAGTATTATGAATTCAATGCTTATTAAAACAAACTGAAGAATTTTTTTCTCTTATTTCTGTAATCTATGCTGAGAGAAATAATAAGTTCACATAGGTGGAATACCTGAACAATTCTCTTCACTCGAATGTGAATAGAAATGCGATCACATTTAATTATCTAAAACATTTCAAATACAAGTTCAATTCTCAAAGTATGGCGAATTAATGTTATTAAAACAAACAGAAGAAATTTTCCTTATTTCGTAATCTATGCATGCGAAGAAATAATGTTCACATAGGAGGAATACCTGAACAATTTCTATTGAATGTCGAATAAAAATACAATGACATTTAATTATCCGAAATATTTCGAATAAAGTTCAATTCTCAAAGTATGGCGAGAACATAATAAAGGTAAAATCACAAAGTAAGAAAATAAAATGCTTACTGTCAACTAAAATAAAAAGACTGGAAATAAAATAGGTGAAAATGTTAACAAATTAGTTAATTAGATAATGACAGTAAGCAACTTAAGATATCTTCTGCTTATTCTGTAATAGAAAACTGTCAAAAGTGGTAGTATTTCAAAAATTTGAGAATGGGAATTGATACATGTAGAGATTGAACAAAAGTTTTAAAATAACTAGTAATTTGACCTGGAGGACTAAAATATCAAGACCACTGACATTCCGGAAGAATGCCAGACTAGTATGACCTTCAGTCACAACAGATTCTTCACTAGTAAGATGGCATAAGAAAAAGGCTAAAATAAAACCAATTCAAATTCTCATGCTACGCACTTTAAACTTTCCTAAAAACAAGGTTGATTATTTACTCAAATAACATAAATTAAAATACAACCATAAGGAAAATAAAGAAAAAAAAAGAAAGTTCTTATATATATGTAATAATCTCACTTAATTTATATTTCAAATTCTAATATTATATATTTTAAAGTCTTAATGTATTCAAATCCTTATCCTAAACCTCCGTTCTTATTTCCCGCGCTGGAGTATTAAATTCTCTCGTTTTGGCTTAAAACTTCAACTAAGATGTATCGTGTATGTCGTCACTCTCCCATAATAAAATAAAATTAAAATATAATTCGACCTGTTTTGTTGTCATTTAACGATCATAAAACAAAGAATACATTTCATATTATATATATCCACAGAAACCACAAATTAAAACCCCTAATTACAGCTACTGTATCACAACAAGAAAAAAAGGTCTAAAACAACCTATACCAATTTCTGGTATCACGTTTCAATTTTCCTATACATGATTTCAAACTGTCCAATACACAATTTACGTATACTAAATAACATTAAATAAAAAAATAATAATAAAGAAAATAATAAGAAGAAAAATAAAAGAATATAGAACTAGCCAAATTAAAAACGGTTAAAGCAAACAACAACAAACAAACAACACAGTTGCGACTAGTAAAACAGGTGTCAAAGGATTTACAAAAACAAAAGTTAAACATAGAAAAATTACACATTTATAAAAGACATTTAAAATATGTGTATATAAATGGTGGATTCCCGATGAAGAGCTTTTAAAGTCCAATCCTCCTCTCATTTTGACTTTAAATACATTTTCCATTTTGTTTAATATTTCTCTATTTTTCATAACTTAGAAAGTTCTTTAATAGAGTTGCTGTTTTTTTACTTTCTCGTATACAATGAGACACAAAGAAAGTATTGTAATCGTCAAAAAAAAATTAACCTCGAGATTTGACGAATCTCCAGTTTAACCTCCTCTAATCCGAAAACACAATTTGGAATTATGTCTGTCTGTGTGTGTTCTGCATGAAATTGAAAACTATGAGAGCTACGGGATGAAATTTGGTATGTGGTCTTTAAACATAATTTGCGGGTTTTCTATCAAATTTTGGACAAAATCCGTCAACGGGAAGTCTGTCTGTCTGTCCGAAGTCATTGAACATATAATTCGAAAACTTGAATAGCTAGATGGATAAAATTTGGTACAGTTTTATCGTCATGAATGTAGGTCCGTATAAAATTTTGGGCCAAATCCGTCAAAAGATTGACTGTCTGTCGGTCTGTATAAGCGCATCTCCAACAGGTCCTATCTCCACGCGCATGCGTATTGAAGCGCACTTCTGTGCACGATATTTATTGACTCCCTGCTTGGCGCTTTTGTTTTCATCCGATTCTCCATGCGCATGCGTGCTTGGTAGAAATCTGTGCGTGCGGAAGGATTGTCCTTGAGCCAAGAAAGAGTAGAACGGTACGCATTTAATCGGAACGCATCTTTAAATTTGATTTTTTGCCTAAATATTTTCTGATAGTCATTGGATCCTGGGTTACAATAGGTTTCAATTTTTTTATCCACGTGGGGAGGGGAAACAGCACCTTTTCGAGAAGTATACGAGAAAGTTTAGGGGAGACCACTCCCGCAGGTTTTAAGTAAGTGTCTGATGTCTTGCCATGCATCATTTAAGGATAGTATGTTCCACCGTTCCTTCATCTTTTCTTCAGAAGCACCAGGGACT
Organism: Araneus ventricosus; assembly: GCA_013235015.1. Classification (NCBI taxonomy): domain Eukaryota; kingdom Metazoa; phylum Arthropoda; class Arachnida; order Araneae; family Araneidae; genus Araneus; species Araneus ventricosus. Next base: position 224,895 of record BGPR01000479.1, read on the forward strand.
CTTGCCGAAGAATCTGTTCTGATAGGTTTGAAAAGTTTATATAAGTAGCATAGGAAACGAGATTTAACAATACGGAACAATCAGAAATAATTCAGAAAATGCATTCATTTTTTTTTAATTAAAGAATGCAGTGAATAATAAGAAATAATTACAGCTAAACTAAAGAAAGCAGGAATCGGGAGTATATTTATCTGTGCTAGGCAATGATCTTCAGGAACTTTTAATGCCCACAAAAGTGCTATAAGTAATTTTAGCAGTGTAATCAAAAATATTGCTTCCAATAAATGTCTTAAAATTAAAAGTCGCTGAAATAAGAGTTTCCGCGTGCATTAAATTATCACTGGAGCACCAAAAATAATTTATCATACGTAAATGTGCTGATTCCATCATTCTTTAACGCTTTTTTTACTTTCTCGTATACGAAGTATCTAGAGAGTACTGTAATCATCAAAAATTCGAACTCGAGATTTGACGAAGCTCCGTTTTACACCTCTCTGAGTCCGAAAAACACAATTTGGAATTATGTCTGTCTGTGTGTGTGTCAGGAACACGATAACTCGAAAACTATTAGAGCTACGGAATGAAATTTGGTATGTGGTCTTTAAACATATTTGTAGGTTTCTATCAAATTTTGACAAATCCGTCAAAAGGAAGTCTGTATGTCCGCGGTCATGTCAACACTATAACCTAAAAACTTGAATAGCTAGATGGATATACGTAAAGTGATTGCTCCTGAAGGTTGCAAACAAATATTTTCAAAAAAATGATGGGTGGCTGTCTTTTCAAACAGCCATGATGTTAAACGTGACTACTTTACTCTCGATTCTCTTCTGTTCTCGAAGCTTCTCGATTTCTCTTTGTTACTCGCGATTCTCTTTGTTTCTCGAAGCTTCTCGGATTCCTTTGTTACTCGCGATATTCTTTTGTTTCTCGAAGTTACCTCAATTCTCTTCTGTTTCCGAAATACCTCAATTCCTCTTATGTTTCTCTGAAATGCTAAGTATGGAAAATTAGCGAAATAAAATGCAACTAAGGTTACAATGAAAATTGTATTATTTCTTAATAAAATATATTACAATGTCAATTCTTTGTTTTGAATTCTTCAAACGTGCGTGGATATGTTACAATTCTGTGTAGGATTCATCGATGATATGAAAAGTAACATATACAAGTAGGAAAGTAATTAAGCCCATTTAGTAAGCAACCGTAACGGTAGATGGCAGCACGAATCAATGAGTGTATGCGTAAGTTTTCGCACGAGGACGCGATGAAACTTCCACGGGTCCATTCAGAGGATTCACGGTTTCGACAGAGAAGGTGGTGTTCGCTCGCGCGATAGGTGTTTCCTGCCTTAGCGTGCGTACCGGTAATAACTATTATGATGACATAAAACTCTTACCTTAAACTTTCACCCGTATTTAATAATTTCTTTGTAACTGTATGTAAATATTCTGTGAATGTGTAATAAAGTAAATTAGTTATTTAACCGAGCATTCTTTCTCTAAATTCATACCCCAAGCAAATCGTCGAGTCCTTAACCCCCCCAATCCTACAAAAAGTGGTTGCTCAAGCTGGGATTATTCATACATAATTTAATAAATTCTTGTAACTTCAATGTTACCCTTATCTAAAATAAGACATTAGTTATGTTTTTAACATATGTAGTTACCGATATATAGAGGATCTCCCATACAACGTTTTTTTGTGGCGTGTGAATCAAATCTGAGACCCCCATTGGAAGGAAACGTAGTCCTACTGTTAAAAGTGGAATTGATGTCTATTGTATTATAAAAATATACACACGATCAACAACGAAGAAATGAAAGTCTGAGGCGCTAAGTAATTACTATAAGCTGAAATGTCGAAAAAGGCTTAACTGAAGCCAAAATTATAAGACTTCAATTTAACTAATTAACTTAAACCTTTTAACTTCCGAAAAAAGTGATCGCAGCTCTAGCTAGACTATCTGAAATTAGATCACACAATCTGAATACAAGGCATACGACGCAAAGTCCATTATTTCAACGAAATCCATTATTCAATGAATTTGAATAATAACCTGTTATATTTAGAAATCTCATTATTTGTAGCATTAATTGAAATCTGGACTCGAATTGAGGGAATTTATTCCGTACTATTAAACCCATAGTGATGTGAGAATGTAATAATAATATGTGATATAAAATCTTTTCAAATGGAAAGTCAGCGTCAATAAAAGTTATGAACAAGAATAACGTAAATGGTTTGCTAAGACAAAATGCTTATGAAACTTTGTTTTAGGACACCAAACTTCAATGCCACAGTGGCACCAATGGTTGTCTACCATTGTGGCTATAATAAACCTTGCATCATCTTTATGTTTACACAGAGTCAAATTCTTATAGAGAAGGGCATTTTAAACCCTGAGTAAAGATAATAAGAGAGATAGTGTATATTTTAAGTCCGAAAATTGAAAAGTAAAAATTTCTGTTAAATTTTTTTAATGATTTCTAAAACAATCATTATTGAAAAGGCATTTTTGATTTAAAACATTTCATTATTCATTTTACAAACAAATATATTTTAATGATTTTTTTAGTTTATTAGTAATCAATTGTTCGTCGACTGAAATAATTTGTCAGGGGATTTAGCAAGTGGAAAAGTTTAAAAGGTATTAATAATTTAACTCGTTATGCGTCACTTAAATGTGAATTGCATGTTAACTTTGAAGTTTTACTTAAAACTATTGTGCTCAAAGTGCTGTATACTGTTTTGTTCATTAAAAATTACTTAGTTGTTTATTAGAAATTATTTTTTAAAAATTATTATGACAGTAAAGCGCGTTTTATACGTTTCTCATTTTCGCCTCGTTTCACACAGTCCCACGGTTCATTCGTATTCATGCTGTAATGATATCACTTCGTTTCTCATTTATACGTCATTCCATCACATTCTGGTTCATTCGTATTCATTGTAATGATTAAGTACTTCGTTTCTCATTTATACGTCATTCCATCACATTCCTGGATCATTCGTATTCATTTTAATTTAAATACTTCTGGTTTCTCGTTATTTATACGTCGTTTACATCACATTCCCGGACTCATTCAGCTAGCTTCATTTTAATGTTAAAGACTTGTTTCCATTTATATGTCGTTTCATCACATTCCAACGGTTCATTCGCATTCATTTTAATATAAAGATTGCGTCTTTTTTATACGCTCGTATCGGTCCCGGTTCATTCGTATTCATTGTAATGATAAAGTGACTTCGTTTCTCATTTACTACGTCGTTTTCATGTCACAGTCCCGGTTCATTCGTGCATTCATTTTAAGTTAAAGTCTTGCGTTCTCATTTATACGTCGCTTTCTCGCAGTCCCTGGTTCATTCGTATTCATTTTAATGGTATAAAATTACTTCGTTTCTTTTTATATCGTGTTCATCACAGTCCGTTCATCGTATTCTCATTTTTAATGATAAAGTACTTGTTTCTCTCATTTATATGCGATCGTTTCATCACATTCCCGAGTTCATTCGTGCATTTAATGATAAAGTACTTCGTTCCTCATTTATACGTCGTTCCATCACATTCTCGGATCATCTGTATATCATTTAATGTTAAGTGGCCTTCGTTTCTTCTCATTTATACGTCGTTTGATCGCAGTCCCGGTTCTTCTGTATTCTGTGTAATGATAAAGTACTTCGTTTCTCATTTATCCGTCGTTCCATCACAGTCCCGATGTCCATCTGTATCATTGTAATGATAAAGTACTTCGTTTCTCATTTATACGTCGTTTCATCCCAGTCCGTTCATCTGTAGTCATTGTAATGTAAACGCTTTTCGTTTCATTATACGTCGTTCCATACATTCCCGGTTCATTCGTTATTCATTTTAATGATAAAGTACCCTTTCTATTTTACATGTCTCGTTTCATCACAGTCCTCGTTCTTATCTGTATTATGTAATGATAGTGCTTCGTTTCCTCATTTTATACGTCGTTTCATCACATTCCTTGGTTCATTCGTGTATTCATTTTAATGATAAAGTGCTTCTTTTACGACGAAAGCTTCGATTATACGTCTTTTTTCCACGTTCTAAATTGAAAATTTCCTCCCCTTCTCAATACGTGAATTGTGATAACGACACCACGACTTCGAAATTATTCACAATTGATGAATTAATAGAAAACAAATTGTCTGGTTGTAATTTAAGCGATGACGAAGACGTTATTACACCTTGCTTTAAAGACGTAATTGACTCAGTTGAAAAACTTCGAACTCATTTCTTATGTCAAGAGAGTAGTGAAAAAATATTCAATGAACTTAATTCGATTCATAATGATGTACTTAATACTCACAGAACTCAGCACGTCATGCGACGTTTTAGATTTTCTTTATTAAACGCCTACCACCATGCGCATAAATCATACAAGATATGCATAATTAGTACTCAAGGTATGCAGTAAAGGTATGATTTTTCTCCACTTTACGATAAATGTCTAATTTTAAAATTTAATTATTCATTTCTTTATTTAATATTCTACTATTACTATCAGAAACACTGAAGTGTACTTTTTAATGAATTTTCATTAGTAGCGTTCATTTCGTATTAATCAAAGTTGTTTAATAAAATCTCGATTATACGTCTTTCATTTATACGTCGTTTTACCTCAGTCTCTTGAAGACTATAAAGGGTGCTTTTACTGTATTTTTTTAATTATAATTATTTTTACTTTATTAATGAAAATAAATTTATGTTTATTTATTAGTATTTATTTATTAAAACTATTTATGTAAAAAATAAATCTTTGCTGCCATTTTAGTGTGTATAAATTGTTGTTTTTCCCTCACTATACTCTTTTTTAGACCCAGTGTTTCTTAATTCCAAATTTCCGGAAAAAACCAGATTTTTATTGTGGTCCCGTCAGCTTCGAAATGGTCAAGTTCCATGTATTTAAATTTATTATTATTAAATTACCAGAATGCGGGGATTGTTATAAATTAATTATTATTTAAACCGTAAGAAAAGATTTTTTTTCTGATTAAAAAAATATTATGAAATTAATATTCTTTGATTAAAAAATATTATATGAAATTAATATTCTTTGATTAAAATATTATGAATATAATTCTTTAATCGATTATCAAGGCTAAATATTCAAGTTTTTATTTACAATTCCCCTATGTCATTTCTAAAGAGTTAGAAACTTTTCGAACATGGTATTTCTGTTCAAAACACATGTTCCAATACGAATTTTAGACAGAAATAGTACGTTGAAATTCTTGGAATGCCTTTACGTATGCTTTTGAGTAATATTCAGTTATTTCTAGCTATATATATATATGATACAAAATATCTTCTAAAAACTAATCTTACGATTTATCCTCCTTCTATTATTTTTTTAGACGGAATTTTTGATAAATTTAATTTTAAACGTGAAATCGGCAAATTATATGTGTCAAGTTACATATTAAAAATCTGAATAGCCTTTTATCCACTAAATCAGACAAATTAGTTGTTGAATTTTTCGAAATGAATCTGGATTTCTTCCCCCCCCCCAAACGTAATACATATTACGAGAAAAATGAAATAAAGTACAGTATAGATACAAAAAAATCTACTGCATTTTGGTCATAATTTTCTTTTAAACAACAATGATAAATTTAATATATGCACATTTTAATATACTGCAGATTATTTTGAACGTATTTTTTAAAAGGAATTATAAATATGTAAATCTCAATTTTTTTTATAAATCCGAGAAAAATGTCGAGAAAATCGCACTTTTTTTTGGGAAGAAATCAGTTCGATTTCGTAGTCGGTATGAAGGTAACCTATATAAGAGATTATCCACACTCTCATTAAAATGTTTACAGAAAAATAAATAATTCCATGGACTTTTTTTTTTAAAGCAAAAATAAGTTTATTTTAAATGCCTAAATAGTTTGCAAAGTATGCAGTAATAATGAAACTAGAGTATTTTAATTTAACCAGCATTTGCTTCTTTCAATAATTAGCATGGCTATGGCAACAGTTATGACACGTGACTTGACGTCATTGGGACGTTCATTATGTACAATGAAGAGACAACCATAATAACGCATCTTAAATGTCTATCACAATTTGAAGATTAATATTCTTTATTAAAGGAAGTCATGAATATCCAAATTATGCAGAGTTCGTGAAATGAAGCTTAGTGATTTGCCAACGAACCAGCTGGTCATAGGCGGCTAGTTTCTAATAAATTTCGAAAAGTGAGCATTTAATGTTTTCTGATTTAGTTAGAAAGAAACTTATAAAACATAAAATTTGAGAATTTGGATACTTCGAAATCTTCATTCATTTTGCCATAAAGCATAATTTTAATTCGAATTTCTCAATAGAAACTATTAAATTTAGTAAACTGTCTAAAATAAATTAATAGATGATTGCAGAAACCATGTGAGTCAATTTTGTTTCTTTCAAAATTGAATTTATGGGTCATTCTCACGAAAAAAAAAGATACAAATAGCTAAAAAAAAATTCTTTTACACAAAAGTATGTAAAAAAAAATCTTAAAATTGCATGGATGTTTCTATTTAAGCAATAAATAACCTTATAATGTGGTCAAGTTTTCTATTTTATTTTTCACTGTTTTTTTATAGTTTTAAAATGTTTGACCTGTCTAGGAAGGAGATTTTGATGAATCAAAGGAACTTTTCACATTTTAACCGAAAGCATAATTGACTAATTATTGGCTTGAATTTGGTACAGGTTTGTTTCTTATAATTAAACACTAAAAATTAGTTATTAAAACCAGCACCAAGAAAACTTATAAATTTTAAAATAAATAGCACTTTTAAATAATGGCACTGACGGTGCATTAGTTAAATAATATTTACAAACAATTTCAAATAAATAGAAAGTCAGCATTTCGCGGGAAGGTAATCAATTTTATACTAGGCTAGCAGAATGCGCACGGTGCCATTAAGGATCAGGACTTCAAAACATGAAAAAAAAAAATCGCCCACAATGACACGAAAAAGTTTTGAAAAGTAAATCAAAACAAAAGATACACATTGATTTTCCCGCGATAATGACATGTAGAAAGCAGTACAAGTACGTTATTCAAAACAATAAAAAAAAAAAAATTGCAACGTGAAAATCTTTAATATACAGCAATGGTGTATCTAAGTTATGCTGACAATACAGTCTCAAACCACAATACCGTGACGTTTCAAGGTCACGACAGTACTATTCGTCACCCTAAGACTTTGCGTGTGAAAATATGGCACATTTACGCAGATGGTAAGAAGAAAACTCTTTTAGCTCATCACGAAAAAAAAAATTCTCTCATAATTCAACAAAACCAACTTATCACCACATCCAGAATCTTCCAGCACTGTAATTTACGACTAAACCCTTGCGTCCAACGAAATGATTTCAAATTATTCCTAGCAAAACATGCTAAAATTAGGGAGAATAATTCAACAGATGGCGCTAGCCGTAGCCAGGGAGAAACTCACCGTTCCGGAGAAAGAACTTCATTCGAAAGAATTTTTTAACCCTTTAGAAAAAAATTATTAAGAACGAACGGACAAAGATATTTTAACCATTCTTGTTTTTTAAATGAAATAAATACCTCTGTTGTTACCAACAAAAAAACTAAAATCTTTATAGGTTTATTAGAGACGTTGGATGCGATGGAAAAAACATTGACGATTAAAAATATAAGGAAAGTATTAATTTTAAAAAAATTTATAAAATTCAGTAAATTACGTTAGAATTCAAAAACTAACTTCATTAGGGCAATCGCGATTAATAATACCGATGGTGTATATCGAGCTTTATCGTAAACTTATTCTGTGGCTTATTCTATTGAGAAATTAGTGCGAAAATCAACCAAACAACACAAACATTAAATAAAAAAAAATTTAGATTAAATTTAAATTTCGGCTTCGAGGTTGCATTCAGTCACCATTACGACTGTGTGCCAAATTTCATGGCTGTAAGTGCGATAGATTCGTCTGAGGACATCGCAGACAAACTTACACACACGCACACACACACACAAACGTGCCTTTTATAAGTATAGATTAAGGTATATCATATATTTATTTATTGATAAACAATGTAGTAAGTCTCGTATTAAATTTTTTCTCTCTTCTCTTCTGAATTTGAGCTTTTGGTTCTTTTCTCTTTTATTTTTGATATTCTCATTTTTTCTAAAATAAACTTATGTATTAAAATGTTTTATACATTATTGGAAACTTTCATATTATAAATATTGCATATGGTGTTTGCATTAATTCTTTTCGAGAATATATTACAATTTTAATTTTTTAAAAAAATACAAAAAGAAAATCATAAATATCATAAAAAAAATATCTACCAAAAAAAAGACTTTTAATGAATATTATTTTAATTTATATAACTGTATCGTGATTTTGAAGTTTTGTCTCTTTTCATTAACAATGCCATCCTCTCTTTGGATATGCTGTACTTACGGAAATTCCACAGAGGAGACAATAACCAAGTTCTGAATTTTTTAATTGCTTTGGTTTTTACGTGGCTAAAAAAGTTGTACACTCATTTTTATTAAATTCGATACTAAACCTATCAAAATTTGTATTTTAATTACTCATTAGATTTTTCTTAGCTTATTTATGATGTCCACGAGAGGACATGAGGAGAACTTTACCAAGCTCTGAATGGAACTATAAATTGGAATACAGGACCCCGGTAATCCGGACAGGTGAGCACATTGACGTCCGGATGGGCAGTTTCCAGCGAGGTTTTTTAAAAAATAAGGTAAGCTTTACTTTTTTTAAAAAATTGTGTGTATAGGTACTATGGTATATTTGTATGAACTAACATTGTATGGATAAATTGAATGAACATGATACAGCATGAACATGATATGCTGCATACATAATTACACTACATATATGCAAGTGAATGAGCATAATCATTGTCCCAAAATATCAGTGATTTTTTCTTTGCGCGGCCGTTCAATTTTTTAATTCAAATGCGCGGTAAACGTCCGAGGAGCATAATTTCCATTATTCTTCAAATTTTGCTCTTCAGCCCACTGTAATGCAGTGTTGAGTGCCAGCCTCAGAATGAAATTTTTGGTGGGATTTACAGGGTGACGTCATCGTCATCATCATCTTCTGCTGTACCGTCCTGAAATAATTTCGTCGTCTGTTAAATTTCATTTCCCGAGAGCCAAACTGTCGTCAGCCTCGAAAAGCAGCCCACTGGAGGGACTTCAGTATTAGACATCGGGCTCGTGTTTTGTAATTGGCTAATGAGTAATGCAAGCTGAACTCTTCAGTTTGCACATTTTCTTCAACTTCAGAATCAATAAAATTGGGGAAACAAATTTTCCACGATTTGTTGATCAGCAATGTGAACACAGATGCCCAACAGTTAGCAAGACTGAACACGACGTACTTTTAAGTACATTTGTCTGTGTTTTTTCCAAAGTTTTCATTGTGCGGGATCATTGAGAATCGTCGTAAGAAGCAACTTGCGATATCTGCGGGTTGGATCAGCACAGGATTCGGGTTTGCATCATTCTCCATGGACCGTCCGGATTACCGAGGGTTCCGGATTAGCGCGATCCGGATTACCGGGGTTCTACTGTATATTCAATAAATTCGCAATAAAACAGCTTATTTTCGCTTAAAGAACAAATAAGTTGTCGACTCTCTTTATAATTCTTTCATGATTATTTGACATAGTTACCATTTATGGTATTTTTTAAAGTTTTTTTCTTTATATACGTATGGAACGTATTTGACTGGGAACAAAGTGTCAAAATTAATTACTAATAAAATAATTTTTTTTTAAAAAAATGTTAGGTTAAACCTTAATTAGAGACTTTAAGGTAGTTAATACGAAAAAAAAATGCATTTTTTTTTTTAAATTGCTTAGTGTCATTAAATATTATTTTGAATGTCATGTGTAGGGACGTCACGGAGGGACTTTTTGTCTTATATTCATTTGAAAATGAGGTTAAATAGTAAAACTATTTTAATAGAAACATCATTGAATAGATTTCTTAAACAAATTCAAAATAATATTTACTATATGAACAAAATATTGGGACATTTGTTGCACTCTATATTTTTATCTCCACTTGGGACGCTGTAAAAGCACCTTTTCGTGAGAGGGTAACCCTTATGCTGTTTTCACATTCATATGGGTATTTCACAATGAGGTGAAGAAATTGCAGGGTAAGTAAGTCCCATTATAGGTATACAAAATCTACCAGGCAAAAGAAATTTTAATCATTGATTTAAAATTAATCAATTTTTTTTAAAGCTGCCAACATTTTGATATTACTGACTCCTTATGGATTCACTGCAATCAAATACTCAAATATTTCAAACAATAAAGCAAAATTGTTTGGAGAAAGTGTTGAAAAGGCAACAAAATTATTTATTTTTCAAACTGAAAATCCCATTCATTTTATTTTCATTCAGAACTTACATAATAAATTTAAAAGGAGAATGAACATTTATTCTTTGTAGGGAAAATATCGAAACATTTGTTTGGACAGAAATATCGTAAAACTTGGAAAACTACCAAAAAGTGTCCTACAATATTTCGAAAACAACTAACTCTTCGTCTTCGTTTTTGTTGTCGTTAAATGATTAAACAGGCCGAGTTGAATTCTAAATTTCATTTTTTATTATCGGAGATTGACGAAATGTACGTACATCTTCGTTTAAGTTTTAAACCAAAAGTGAACAGAGATCCTGCTGTTTCTCAGGTAGGGATTTAACAGATAGACATGTGATCAAAGTGAAGGGAATAATAGCTATTTTTTAGTATATTACGTAAGTGTTTTAAGGGAAAATGCCTGGCGGCAATAAGTCGCTGATTCGCGAGTTATTATTGCGCGTGGAAACGATTAAATATCCTTAATAATAAATAATATGCAAAACGAGAGATTTAATATACTATAGCGCGAGAATGGACGAAACTGGAGTTTAAGAAAAGTGATTTTGGAATACAATAAGACTTTAAAATATATAATATTAAATTTGAAATAAAATTAAGTGAGATTACTACATATATATATTCATTTAAATGAAACATTTATTTTGATATGATCTCATTATCATCCATTTTTCTTAAGTATATTAAGTATTAAAGTACATTCAAATTTTTCTTCATGTGTAACAAAATCTCTCTGGTGGGTATGAACAAGCAGGTCGACACGCAAGGATAATGGAGAATGAAGGTTTATTCTGAAATGTAGGGAAAACACGTAGCACAGGTGACGAAATAGTCTTGCACAGATTAGCAGCATGTGGTAACATTTCACAGGTAATAAAAGTTCCAGGACTTTGAGATTCAGCAACACAAACAGTCAACAGCCACTAATAACGACAATAACAGCACTTTCAGCCAGCGCTCCCAGCTCACCATCTGTAGCTCGCACTGGAACGAAACAACAAATTCCAGTCATCAGCACACACTCCTCTCTCCTAATTGAGTCAGCCCTTATAATCTCCCCGACAGGCCGTGAAGTCACGTAAGTTTTCTCGTACATTCAAGCGTATTTTCTTTTAATAGAGATATCGAGAAAGGGTCGCATTTTCTGGAATTATAGATTTGTCGCCAAAATGATTAAACAGGTCAGGACTCCAGGCCTGGGTGCTGATGGTCATCCCCATACTTTTAACCCTGTAAAACTTTCTTCCCAATCATAAGGCTAACATTGCTGGGAAGCGACTTTTCATGTTCTGCCGTATGTATACTATAACTCATTTTTTAATGTTCTATTTTATCGTTACAAATTATAGGAATTATCGATTTGTCCTTAAAATGGTCGCCAAGGTGTAGAGTCAGGCCTGGGTGCTGACAGTCATCCCATACTTAACCTGTAAAACTTTTCTTCTTCCCAATCATAAGGCTAACATTGCTGGGGAAGCGACTTTTCATGTTCGTAATAGTATACTATAACTCATTTTAATGTTCTATTTTACAATCATTTACAAGTATGGAATTATCGATTTGTCCTTAAAATGGTCATAAGGTCGAGTCCAGGCGCAGGTGCTGACAGTCAAACTTCCACTAACCCCTGTAAAACTTGCTTCCCAATCTTAAGGCTAACATTGCTGGGAAGCGACTTTTTCATGTTCGTAATAGTATATACTATAACTCATTTTAATGTTCTATTTTACAATCATTTACAAATTATAGGAATTATCGATTTGTCGCAAAATGGTCACCAAGGTCAGGAGTCCAGGCCTGGGTGCTGACAGTCATCCCATACTAACCCTGTAAAACTCTCTTCCCAATCCTTAAGACTAACATTGCTGGGGAAAACTTTTCATGTTCGTAATAGTATACTATAACTCATTTTTAATGTTCTATTTTACAATCATTTACAAATTATAGGAATTATCGTTGTCCTTAAAATGGTCGCCAGGTCAGGAGTCAGGCCACAGGTGCTGACAGTCGTCCCATACTAACCCTGTAAACTCTCTTTCCCAATCATAATAAGACTAACATTGCTGGGAAGCGACTTTCATCATTCGTAACAGTATACTATAACTCATTTTAATGTTCTATTTTACAATCGTTTACAAATTATAGGAATAAATATTTGCTATAAAATATAAAACTTCTTTCAATAAAGTTACCCGAAGAAAATTTACATTCTTCAGTTTACCGATCTGTCGACCATGTGCATTCCAGGCTGATAATTTTCTTAGCTTGAGAGATTCTTTGTATGAAGGGAAAATAATGACAAAATGCTTTAGAGAATTGTTTTATCTTCATGATTTGTCGAGCATAATTTCGCCTTTTTTCAAACAACAAGGATGAAAAGCAGAAGCTGCCCAGTAACTGTGGCACAACCGGGCAAGACAAAAATAAGGCGCCCGTCAACCCATGTATTTTTAAAATTCAGTATTCTAAATATGAAGCAAACTTTCACTTAGAAATATGCATGTTTTACATATACAAATATGAATTGTGATGAGAATTTTTAAACTTCAACTATATTTAAGGTATATAGTGATCGTACGGAAACTAAATGATATATTCAACAAATTTTAAAATATATAACTTCATTTCTCATGTTTACTAGACTTAGGCATAGGGCAGTTGCCCTAGCCTCGGGCCGCCTTTGGATGTGAAAAGTAAATAGTTCCAAACTTTTGTATTTAAAGAACTAAAGCGATTTTCGTTAAAGTTTCAAGATAAGAATGAAATAATAATTCAAATCCTTGTGCAACAAAAAAAAGATTTGTGATGCCGTTCGTTTTGTAAGAAATCGAGAATTTAAATTGATATCGTTCGAATAAGCAGACGATATTAGAATTTTCGTTATAATAAACAATTCACAACCGTTAGGCAATTTTAACGTTGGTCAATGTTCCTCCATTGGGGTCTCAGGAAGGAATTTGATTCACGCCAAAACATACAAAAAACGTTGTATGGGGTCCTCTATATCTCCCACAGTAACTACATATGTTAAAAACATAACTAATGTCTTATTTTAGAGATAAGGGTAACAACAAAAGTTACAAAAAAAAAATTGAAAATCGGAAACACTTGAGTAAATTGGTCCCTACGCCTTTAACATCAGCGGCTGTTTTGAAAAAGACAGCCTCCGTCATTTTCATTTTTTTATATCATAAAATTTATAATATAATTTTGTACAGAATTCGTTGAAGACTGAAAATTAATTACCAAGTTTATCTCCATAAAATTCGATTCATAGTTATTTCGCTAGAAAAATGCACTAACGTATATTAATTACAAATTTATAGAATATAAATTTTATATTTATGATCTCTGATGAAAAGAATTGTATTGCATCTTATTTTATTGACCGAGCGAAGTCTATTTCCAACTCTGCAATGAAATAAACTGCCAATATGTTTGTCCGCAGTCACGGACATTGTTCGATTTTTCTTCAAATTTGGCATGAGTATTCTTTGAAATCATTAAAATGACGCGTATATATAGAGTTTTTATTACTTTTTTATTCCGTTTCAAGATATTAGCCGTTTTAATGGATTCAATGTTAGTCAGGTGGCACTATTAATATATTTGAGTCATTTTTATTAGCAATGGAGAGATTTACTTTTTGTGAATACTGATAAAAGCAGACATTTAATTTAATCCTGTGAATACTGATAAAATCAGACATTTAATTGTAATTTGCGAACAGTGAAAAATGTAGACTTGTGTAAATAAACCAGGGAGTGTTCTCCCTAAACTTTCTCGTATACTTCCCAAAAGGTGCCGTTTCCCCTTCCCCGCTTGTAAAATTCAGAATACTGTTGCCCAAGTCAGTGACTATCAGAAGGTTTTTTCATTATAGTGATTGAAAAATATCTAGGTAAAAGAATCAAATTCAAAGAGATGCGTACCCAGATAAATGCATGTATCACACACTTCACTCTTACCGGCTCCAGGACAAACTGACGAAATTCGCTACTCCGTAGTGAAATTCCGTTCCTTTCGCACGTGCACGGAAGATTGCTTCCAGTACGCATGCGAGGGGAGAAAGAAACAGTTCTCTTCACAAGTAAATTATACAGACCGACAGACAGTCAACCCTTTGACAGTTTGGCCCAAATTTTATACCAGACCTACATTCATGACGATAAAACTGTGTACAAAATTTTATCCGTCTAGCTATTCAAGTTTCTGAGTTATAGTGTTCGCATGAGCCGCGAACAGACAGATAGACAGATTTCCGTGGACAGATTTTTGTCCAAGAATTTGATAGAAACCTACAAATTATGTGCCAAGTTCACATACATTTTCATCACTTTATCTCTAATAATAGTTTTCGGTTATCGTGTTCTACAGACCTACAGACACAGACAGACATAATTCCAAATTATTGTTTTCGGACTCAGGGAGGTGTAAAACGTGGAGATTCGTCAAAATCTCGAGTTCGAATTTTTTGACGATAAAACCAATACTTTCTCTTTGTATACTTCATATACGAGAAAATAAAAATATTGAAGTTCAGATCGCAATTTTTTTTCTTGACGCGAGGTCTACCTACTGTTCACAGAACTATTAGTCTAATCTGATGAGATCAGATCTGTCATAAAGTTGAGAGGTATAAAATAACAGTTGCATGTTTACAAAACTAGTTTATCACTCTCCGTTTGCATTTAATCCGATTAAATGAATGTTAAATCCCTTTCGCATAATTAACTAAGAGATTGTTAAAACATGCAACTTTTATTCAGGAGATAAAAAATGGCATAAATCATAATTAGTTGCTTTTCGTTTCTAACTATGATTTAATTCAAGATACACTTTCAACGTATTTTATTGGCCGAGGAAAGCGAGGTCCCGTTTTAACTCGCCAGTTCGATATTTCATCTGTTGTCTGTAAATTTGTGTCTGTTACGCAGTGACCAAACGTGATGCTTGATTTTCTTCAATTTCGCATGAATGTCCTTGAAGTCATTAGAAACCACACATGTGAAAAGATTTTGATTGTTTGATTTCGTGTCGAAGTGAGGTGGCCGTTTTTAATGGTTTCAATGTTTGACGAGACATTTGATTGTAAATTTGCTAATACTGATAAAAACGAATGACTAAATTGTAATTTGTCTGATACTGATGAAAGAAGAACTGAACCAAAAAAATGATGGCCGAACCTTTAAAGACAACGATAAAGAGCAGTTTTTTGTTGTTTTTTTTTGACGCGAAGTCTATTTTTCACCCAAGGTATTAGTGACAGAATAAAAAAAAAATTGAAGAATTTTTCTGCAAGGTAGCAATACTATAAAATAGTAGGTTACCAGTACCGTACCAAATAGTTATTAAGCTTTCTTTAATAGTAAACAATTAGTTTACTAATTCAAATAAATAATATGTATAAAAAAATCAAGTTAGTGGTGGTAAAATTAAATTCTCCCGAAAATCTACCGCTATTTCTGGAGATTATTTATCTGTATAGACAACTGGTGTTATCTGTATCTGTTCGAACCTTTCTGGTTGTGCGGACCACCTATTGTTTAAAAATAATTTGAGTCCCTCTAACTAAATATACAAGTAAAAAAATACAAACATATTAGACATATATTATATGCACGGATATCTCAATAATTAGAAAAACATTTTTAAAGGATTAGAAATGTATTGTTACAAAGCAAAAAAAAAAAATATTGTTGTTAATTAGCTGTCACAGTGTAAGAAAACTCAAAGTAAGCAGTCAAGATTCAAAATATAAAAAGCAACTCAAAGGGATTTTAACATTGTTTGTCGTCCACGTGAGGGGTAATATCTGGATTAAACTTCACAGTTTCAGCCTGGTCACTTTCTACATTCGGATTTGTTTCTGTACTTATATTTAAAATCTAAAGTTGCTTAGAAGCCGTTCACGCAAATAAGATGTCGAGAACCTCATCAAATGTCTGAAGGCAACAAATTAGGCAATTGCCGAATACTGTTGCCGAACATTTACTCCCCACAATGGGACAAATGATATTATTAAAAAAACGATTTTATAGTCTGGTCGCATGATAGTTCAGTTAACGGTCTTATTCATTTTGATGGTATTTTCACTTTTCTTTACCCATGACTTTGACTCGTGAATAGGGCTCGGCGGCCCGCATAAAACAATCCCACTATAGACGCCTGGGGAGTGTTTTCGATACCAATATTTGGCGATAAATCGCTTTTTTTGGCGAAATGCTTTGTAAAAGTTTTTTATTTCAACGACCGAAGATGCTATCTGTTATTAGTATAGTCTGTTGTAAGTATATAGTGTATAATTCTTTGCTAAAATAAATAATCTAATATGCATAAGTTGAAAAAAATATTCCATTAACAATATTTACAAATGTGCTTAATATGAGCCAAATTAAAGTTGAAAATAGTTTGTTGTTAGCTGTTAATTGTAAAATACAGGATGGTTTTAAAATGCAGTTTCGCGCCAATCAAGTAAACACAAACCCTAGCGGGCACAATGATCAACTTGGCGTGGTAAAAGACATTCCCATAGGCGTCTATGGTGGGATTGGTTTTTTATGCCGGCGGCCCACCACCACGACTATAGGTGGGTTTTGGCCTATAATTTGGGGAACCGCTGGTATAGACTATTAAATCAGTTACAAAGATCACAGTAAGAAAATTGTTTTTGTGCTTTTAAATATCTTTCGAATTAATCGAACTCAAAACATATAAGTTAAAAAAAAAATGGGATGAAATCAATCAAGATATCTTTTTTTGCTATTTCGCGGCTCAATGGGAGTATGGTTATACACCAGAAGAAAATTTTGCTTAGAAAGAATTCTCTTTTCTTATCTATCTTTTAAACTTTTCAAATTAGAATTATTTTGTTTGGCCTCTTACAAATTTCTTTTGGAACTACTCATTTTCTCACTTTGCCTGCAAATAGCCAAGTTCTTAGAAGCACCCAGCTATAAGAAATTCATTTCCATGATACAGTCAAAATACCTGTATAAAGAACCGGGATATAATGAATCCTCTTTTATCATGAACATTTCAAGGGGTCTATTCTGGTACCCCCCGGTTGGTTAGGGAGACGTCACTTTTCCTTTGTTAACTTGCGGAAAAAGTGACGTCTCCCCAACTCTTTCAGAAATACAAGAAAATTAAATAAATAGTCCCAACCAATTACCCTATATCACTAATGTATTTTCAAATTCTTATAACGATCTTGAAAAGCAAGTAATTCGGATATAAGCGAATCAAATTTCATTTTCAAACTAAATGGTTGAAAACCATAGAGTAGATGTGTTTTCCTCAAAGCAAAATTGAATATTTCGGAAGAATATCACATTGACGATTTGATCACATCTGGATTCATGATGATGAAGATATATGGGGGTATATTCTGGGTGTTTACCCACTATTTGGGTTGGGGAACGTCTTTTTCCGTTCTTAACGTGCGGATAAAGTGACGTCTCCCCAACAACAAGAACACCAAATAATTATAGTTTCCTAACAACGAAAAAGAATGATTTGGTTTACAATTCATATTCAGATATGGAAGACGAAAGTGATGCAAGTTCCAGGTCCTTCGATTTCTGATGCGGGCATTTGTGGTATTTTTCAAAATTTCTTTGCTATATTGTGGTTTTAATTATTCAATTCCTACTATTAGTTCACACTCTCCCTATATATATATACTAGCTGTACCCGCAATTCGTGCGCAGAAGAATTTGGTGTTACTTTTAAAATTCACGAATGTAAATGTTTCATTATATGTAGAAGGGAAATTAAAAGTTCGATGGTTGATAATACATAATTGGACGACTAACAGGAGTGTACTATACATGTGTCTGCTGTTACCTTAAGCAGTTAGGTAAATTGTTTATATATGACAACACACTTTTGTATATACGACGTTTTTTTTTTTGTTTCAAGTTTTTTTTGCACCGATGTAGAGGTTTTAGTGGGCTGGACACACGAGACATGCCACACATAGTTACCTACGGAAAAAATATGATTTTTCAAATGCGCCTGCGCCTTTGAGTGTGTCTGACCCTGACCTGGCAAATGCTAATTTTAAAATTGTTACCTTTTGAACTGGGATGTTAAAATCCTTCGGTATTATCGAATGCATAATAAATTTAGCACTCTCTCTCGCTATACCAGTTATATCAGTAGCTAGTACGACTTTTTGGTCCTAAGTGTGTAATTTGAAACCGTGTGCCATTGCGCAGTCTCGGTACATCGAGGTGCAATATGAATAGTTCTGGCACACCAATTTTAATCTCAGCTTTTGTCGGAAGGTATCCCTGACAATTCTATGGGGTTGAAGAACTTACTCTACGGGATATGATTTTACTGTTGTGCCATTACCGTATCTACAGATAGATATTCATGGCCACATCCCTCTCCATTTGTGAAGCATTTTTTTTTTTTATTTATCTGACTATAAACTTTCATCAGTCAGTGCCAAAATTACCCAATCAACAAACAATCTATTCCTCTTATCCAGCTTATAGGGGAAGGATAATCGCCCCGCTTATCCAGTTCCTCAGTACTATGGACCATTTAAAAGTCTCAATTTAATACACTGTTTGAATCTCTAGCAATCGCCAAATCTATTTGGCAACTGTATCAAACGCCAAAGTTCGAATCAGTTCTTTCTTTAGTAAACAAAACCTTGAATTCCGTGTTCATTGGGTTTTTATGCAATCCTTTCTTTTAAATCAAGTTGAAAAAAAAAAGCTCATAAAGCATTAAAATTCGAAATGGAACTATTGTATTAGCTAAATCGTTTTGGTTTAGAATTTAGCATAGTGATTATCCAAATCGTTTGCCTACAAATTTAACAATAAACAAATCTTGGATGTCGATAAGAGGGATAAAAAAATTATTTTGGCAAGCTTTCCACTAAATTAGGCTTTTATTTTAAGTAAACATTGAACGATATTTTCCTTTAGTTATAGTGGCTTTTAGTTTTTAAATTTTAATCCAAAAAATTCTTGAAACTATATCATATCTATCATTGGTTTTCTGTCCTGGCGTCTATTTTCAGTTATTATTCCACAAGTAATTATTTATTTCTTTTTCTAACCAGGTCACGTGATGCTTGACTTTAAAATAAGTCATTTAATGCTTTTTTCTGAAAGGATCACATGACAGTTGATTGAAAAAATAAAGTAGTAATCTTCATCACTTAAATCAGCATTAATTATTTAATTGTTATCTGTAATCAAAAATAATGAATTTAACATGATGTCACCTACCTATGTCCGATACTGGGTTTCAATTTACAACTCGGCCAATTTTCATCCAAATCGGTTTGGTAGTTTGCCGTAAATGCGTAGCAAACAGGCGAGCACGCACTTTCGCATTTAAACTTATATTATATGGATATTAATAAAAAAATAAGCAAAATTTTCAAATAAAATTGAATTAGTTCAAAGTCTAACCGTTGCCTAGCAGCAGGTAGTTAAATCTTTGTTATTTCAAAATCGTTTGCACGTATTTGAAAATTATGGAACTTTAAAAATCAATAACAATCGAGAAGGGAAAATGTCACAGAAATAAATTGGTATCATTGAAAAGGTAAAAATTTGAACTTTTAAGATGGTATAAAATATTTTTTTGTCAGGCAATTTGCTCCGAAGTTACGGCGGAAAACAGTTGGTTAATTTCTAATTAACTGACTGTTTAATTAACTTTGGGACTTAGAAAAGGTTCATAGTGTCTTCCCCTTGTCTTAAATAATATAAGTGTACAAGAGCTGGTTTGAAAACCGTCCATTGGTTTAGGAGGAGATGTGGAACATAGCCACACATACATACCCACATACACATACCCACATACACACATACCCACAATGACTTTTATTTATATTAAGATATATATATGTTTATTTATATATCTTGTTCAAAATTTTGCAATCGATTTTAAACTGACTTCCCGATGAGCTGGAGACTTGAAACTTTAAACATAGCTCAGAACTAGATGACAATGCAATATTAATTCGCTTTTCTTGTCTGTCTGTCATTTTCATTATTTTGCATGACGCATGCGCAGTACGTTTTTCATTATATCTCGAAAACTATTAGCATTACAGACTTGGTTCTTGGGTATATGGATGGCCCATGGGATCATCGAGCACCTCCATATTTCAGCCATATCTTTTGCGCATGCGTAGTACATTTTTTCATTATATCTCCGAATCGCTAAGTAGAGATTGACTTTAAATTTTTTTTTATATTACTTGTTGGTGGAAGATGAAGAAATGTAGTATCTGAATTCTAGGTGCTTTCAGCAAAAAAACGGCGGCTTATTTCTTACTTTAGAGAAATAAATACAGTACTATTAATTTCTTTCTTTTAATTTTTTTAAAAGCAAATATTTATTTCAATTTATTATTATAGCCCATGAACCCTCTGACTGCTTATCCGCGATTTCCGCGGATAGGAATTAATTCTATGTTCTGCTGTATCCTGCGATTTTAGCAAGCTGTTGCGTTTAACTCAGTACTATTACAGCGTTGAAGAACCGTGTTACATACAAATAAAGCCTTGCACATAAGTGACAATTCGCTTCATTCAAAAGTATTTGAACATGTTTTGCGAATGCCGCATCCCCTGATTAGCGATTTTTAAAAATTTCGGCAGTCAGGAGGCTAATGACTGTAATTCAGGAGGAGTATGATAGTCGTTCAACACTAAAATGTGTTTAAAGGTATAACAAATTTTGTGTAGCCAATTTTGAAAATCGGATATAGCGAACCCACGGTTATAGTGAACTTCCGGATCTGTCCGTTGAGGGTTCGTAATAACGAGGGTTTGATTGTATTTGGATATGGAGTAATTTATGCTCCATCTCAACATCCTTTATGATTTGCATGCATTTTGCTTTCTCATATACTTAGTTAACACAGAAAAGCAAAAAAAAAAAAAAAAACCAGTCTCGAGAATTTTAGTGAATCTGGATTTTCAGACCAGCTTGAAAAAGGCATTTATGGAATTGCTTATGTCAGTCTGTCGAGTGTATTTGTTGACACGATAACTTTAAAACGCAGCAAACTAGACAAATGAAATTCAGCATATTATTTACGAACCTGCAATGTCGCTTTCCAGAAGTCGGTAGTCTTATGGTTGCAAAGACATTTACAGAATTCTATAGGATGCCGGGGCAAAAGCCATTGACCCCGACCTTGGCGATCATTTTATCGACAAATGTGGATCCCAAAGTCTAGAATTTTCTTCCTTTCTATATTAGCAAAGGAATACAGATTGTTCCAGATGATTCCATGTGACGTCATATTCTGTCTGGAGAAGACTATAAGTACCGGCGTTCTCGAACGCGAATAATCTCTTTGGAGTGCAAACGCCTTTAAATTTCTTTGGAGTTTTGTCTGAGGTTCAAGCAGGACGCCGAGCGGTACTGAAAGTGCTGTTATTGTTATTATTAGTGATTCGCTACCTGTTTTGTATAAGTGCTGTTTTCCCTTGGCTTCATTTTACCAGAATATTCGAAATACAATGGCGTTCTTCATTATCCTGCTAGTTGGACTGCTTTCACCATACGCACACCGGACAGCATTTTCGTAACAATATTATCCTCACACCAAATTAGAGATCTGTATCAATTTTTGATTCAATCCCAAACCGGGAAGAAGATTTTTTTTCAAAACACCCATAATCCGTTTTCTTAACTTTGCACTATGAAATCAAGAGAAAAGTGCAATATTTGCAAATATTTTTTTTTAAGAATGAGCACTTCCGTTCATGCTAAATAAAAAAATATTATATACATTTTATTCTTATTATTAGTGCAGTGATTTACCTGCGCGTTGCTTTCTCGATGAAATATTACATGCATTTATTTGTGTGCAAACTATCACAGCAAGAATTAAACGTAAAATTGTAAAAAAATAGCAAATCATAGCAAAAATAGTGCCATAATCAAACTACTATCATTCAATGGATACTTTTGGAATTCTAAGATGGAGAAAAGAAATTCTTTTTCTTCCGATAATAGTTTCATAAATTTGCCGCCGAAAAACATCTAAACAGGGAGAAAATGATAAAACTATAGAATAAAACCGTCGACAAAATGGGTTATTTTACGAAGTTTTTAAAAGTTTTTATTGTTTTTTTTTTAATTTTTATGGTTAGGTAAAGTATTTTTCATCTGGTTATACCATCAGGACGAATTGAGTATTTGTTTATTCTTATGAGGTGAGTATAATAGAAAGTCGGAGGAAAACGCTTCCAACTTTTATCATTTGTGTGCATGATATTGTTTGCAGTCGAGACTGGATGATGTGAGCCAAAAAAAGCAGAATAAGCTGATTCGGACTTGTGATAGTAAATTCTGTTCCTCACTGTTATCTTTTCTGTATTTAAACCAGCGGGGAGTGGTCTCTAAACAAACTTTCTCATTATGCTTCCCCAAAAGGTGCTGTTTCCCTCCTGCGTGGATAAAGCTCGAAACTACTGTGGCAGAATCCAGGACTATCCAGAAAGGTTTTTCATTAAGGGTCTATTCTGTAGTACCCCGAGATTTGGTGGGAGACGTCACTTTTTCCCGAGCGTTAACAACGGAAAAGTGACGTCTCCCAACTAACTTTCGGAAACACCGCTCAATGATATTGGAGACGATAATGTTCTTTTAGGGGTCTATTCTGGTACCCCGGTTGGTGGGTTCCGCACGTTGTGGAACCTTAACCGAATGCAAAATAGACTATATCCTTCTATTAAGATACAAATTCTTTTTTAATATATTCAAATTTTAATATTTCTATTTTTGTTAAATCCATAAATTTTCTGTTGTGAATTTAATATGTTAATCCACATTTAGTTTTTCTTTTAAACCTTAATAATTCACTGTGTTTGATTTAAAATACTTAATCTACATTTATTTTTAATTCTAAATACGAATAATTTTCTGAGTTAAATTTAAAGCATCCATTTCGTAATACGTATTTGTTGTTCTGCGAACCACTGCACTAACAGCGTAAACAAATCCTCAACTGCATTTTTCATTCCCCTAATAGTGCACGTGTTTCATAAGCCAATTATCGAACCTGAACAAACTCAGTTTGAACACAATCCTACAAGCCTTTGTCGAACGACCCCAGATCCCTAAGAGTATAGTTGTCTATCAGAGAGGAAGTCGGTAACTTTGTCCATCGGAACGTGTCCAGTAAATATACTAACCATATGGCTTGACGCCCTACTTCCCTTTCGTTTTGACAACTAGAAGCAACAGTAAGGCCCTATAGGATCTCCACTTTTTCTAATTAAGGAAAATTCAGACATTGGCGAGATAAGTTAATTGCTCAGTAACCACTCGTGAACTAGTTGGCGAGGTTGGCTTCACTTGGCATTAATTTAATTCTCACTATTGCCTTTGCCCCTTTTAAAATATTGGCGGTTTGGCGTGGCTTGGCGATCTTCCCGCGGGATTCAAAATGGCAGTGTTTGCGTGCTGGAGACACAGATCTTGGCTGTTAAAAAAATAGAGAGGAAGAGACGACATTTTGCTGAAAAGAAATGATAGTTGAATATTATGTGGAAATTCACCGATAATTGCTGAGAGACTTTGTTGTGAGAAGGAAGACCGCTTCAGCTCTGGGTAGCAGCGGTGATACGAGCAATGCTGGCCGTTGTATCGGAAATACGTATGGTGCTGGGTAGGCTTAAGAGCTTTTGAGTGAATCGGAGTTGACGTCCTGCGATTGGTGACCTGGGGAGCAGCCCACCGGAAATATGTCGAGGGAGCTACTGAAAAGATGACATGACCCACTATGATGCTCCGAGCCATACCCACTGTGAGTACCCTGGCTGGCCCGCCTGAGTTTGACGTTGCCCCAGGAAGTGCAGTCACCAACTGCCATACCTGGCTTCCAGCCCGCATTGTGTAGAACATCAACCGGGGAGGGAATGATGAAGGATGTCAAATAGCAACCGCAGGGAGATGGTCATGCTGCCAACACCTGTTTGGAGCGCAAATTACCCCCCCCCCCCCCCTTTGAAGATGTCAGGCTGCCAAGAGACAATACAGATGTTCCAGCCAGACCCTCAATGATGTCCATCTAAAGGCAGTTTATTTTTCCCATGGGTTTCATGCCAGCTACAACCAACTAAGTAAATTTAATCTTTAAAATTTAGGCGCCCATAGAATGTTGACTGTGATTTGTGTCCAGTTTCTTATATTACTTGACCTTTTAGTTTGCCAAATTTATGAGGTAAATGACATATAATTGAGTGATGCAGAGACAATATGATTGATTTAGATTTTAGTATCTTAAAATTCTGTGAAGGTCACTTAGTAAATAGTAATCTCATTTATGCTTGAGTTAATTTGTCACTAATGATCAGAAATTTAATAAATAAATAAATTTCAGCAGAAATTTGCTAATGGTTGAATACTTGAATTATTTCTAATATAATTTAACACTGATTAAGTATAATTTACATAACTGTGATTTATATTTCAAATTGTTGTTAAATGGAGCAGGTATTTAGATGACAATGTGTGTGAATCAGTGCAAATTCAGCAATGACATTTATTGTATGAATGAATCTTTAGATGGAAGGTCCCTATCAATTTAAAGTGTTAGCTATGCTCTGTGCTTGCAATGCTGCTTAATAAAGAGATATGCATTTTCTGTCACAATCTTAAATAAATTGTTTTATGGTTGAAAATCTATAAGTTGGAACACAGCGTAGTTAAGAAACCGCGCCAGAGCGCCAAGTCGCCAAGCTAAAGATAAACAACGTGCATCGGTACAGTTAAGGTTAATCGTTTCGTGTTGTCGTTTTGAACCCAATGCGTTGTGGTTTGTCGTTGCATATTTCATCTTTTGAACCCGCTGCGTTGTGGTTTGACGTTGCACCATCGCGTTTTTAAACGTAGAAATTCAACAGAACCACTAGCTTTTCCTAGTTCATTGCATGTACGGAATCTGATACTTTTAGTATTCTAATGAAGAAGGAAAAATTGCGCTCGCACGATGCCTGCGGCATCTGAAATGGTACCGGGCAGAATTTTTAGCAAAAGCATCTTAAGCCGCTTTCAGTAAAGTGGGATCCTAGTGCTTCGCTAGCTTAGTAGATCATACTGAATCAGCTTCTTTTAATTACTCTAATGAAGCAGCAGAACATTTGCCCTTAGTAGAGTTCAAAACAAGTAATAGTAAAAAAAAAATTAAGACTTACTCGGTTCTAATATTTGCACTTGGGAGGAAACGCTATTAATAGCAGACAAGAAATATAGATAATTCAGCGCATCAAGAAAACCATCACGCAGGTGAAGACAGCATTCCAAACGATGAATTCCAAAACTATGACCAGTAACTTCAAAATTCCATGCAAACGATTTTTTATTATAAAGCAAAAAAGAAAAATATATATTTTCCGATCATATATTGATAATCGCAAAATAAATTCAAGTTCTATTTGTCATTTTTTACTAATTGGAAATCATCCTAATTAGAAATATATTTTATTATTTAATAAAATGTTTAATAAATATTTTAAGTTATTTAAAATCGGCGTAGTATGTAAACAACTCCATCGCGAAACGCTTGCCATGACGTAGGCGATCCTTCAGTGGGTTGCCAATGCGAACTAATCCGCTTGATTCCTCAAGGTAACCACATATTGTGATAATCGCGTGTGTTCCAACATGAATACCAACCTGTTTTATTTTCTAAATATGTTTCTGTCATTCATTGTCTCTGGTACTGATTTCTTATGAGTTTTACCCGATCTGATCTCTTCATAGACTTACTTAGAACTGGATGTTAATCTAAAATAAACACACAACAATGCATTTCTTTTTGGCCATTGGCTTTTTAAACATTTAGAATTGTCATAGTGTGGTGATCTGTTTACTACTAAAGGCTAAATCAATTGCCTTGATGATTACATGCATTCACTCAATTGTGATTTTAGGTTGTGTATCAAGAAGTTGGGACACGCGCTTTTTGTCATAATATAAGTACCCATGGAATCAAGCGCAATAGTTCCATTGGCAACCCTCGGCGATCGCTGACATCATGGCTAGTGTTTCGCGTTGTTCAGTTGTGTACAAAAGTACGCGGATTTTTTTTTTGCTTTTCAATGAAAATATGTATAACATGTTTAATTAAATAATAAAAATATCTTTTATTAAGATATTTTGTAATAGTTATGACTTTTAAAACTTTTATAATTCTAATTTTTATTCATTTTAGTTATTTTATCGCTTTCGGATCACATAAAAGGGTATTTTTATTGCCACATGAAATTAATAAATCGTTGCATGGGTGCTTGAACTCGCTTTGCTCCTTATTCGGGAATTTATCATTTGGAATGCTGTCTTCACCTGAGTGTGAACTTTGTGATTGTTTTAGGTTCCTTCGTTGTGGTTGGTATGTCGATGAATGTACAAAAGTAGGATTGGGCAAAATATTATAGCCCA
Source organism: Araneus ventricosus (assembly GCA_013235015.1). NCBI lineage: Eukaryota > Metazoa > Arthropoda > Arachnida > Araneae > Araneidae > Araneus > Araneus ventricosus. Next base: position 251,764 of record BGPR01000479.1, read on the forward strand.
GCTGAATGGATGAAAGGGGTAAGAATATGTTTTTTTCTTTTATGAATTGATAGAAATTAGGTCCCAAACAGATTAAAAGAACATAGTAAGCCCTATTAACTCTTTTTCTATTCCTTTTTTGCAGAGCATTTGTCACTAGTATGCTTTTATATTTCTTTCTAATCGTTGTTATATCTTGTTTCTCCTCTCATATCTTTACTATGATTATATTCATTGAGCAAGGGAAGCTACTAGATTCCCGCTTTGCTAACGAAGTCCTTTGAGGTTTTAAGTTAAAAAAAAATCTGGTTTACTTTTAGATGCCACAGGCATCGGGAGCTCAATTTCTATTTATTTATTTCATTAATTATAAAAAAAAGCACATTTATATCATTCAGTGAATAAAGCGGTACTATATTCCACTTTGCTGAAAGCGAAGCCGCTGATGTTTTTTTTAAGTTAAAAAAAATCTGCCCGGTTCCCCTTTAGATGATGTCGCAGGATAGGGGAGCATTGTTAAAATTCTACATTTGAAACGGGAGAAAGTGCAACGACAAACCACAAACGCATGGGTTCAAAACATGAAATTCTAAGCTGGTGCAACGACAAACCCTAAACACGTAAGGGTTCAAAACATGAAATTCTGAGCAGTGCAACGACAACCTAAATGCATTGGGTTCAAAAGAAATTCTGAGATAGTGCAGTGACAAACCACAAACGCATTGGGTTCAAAACGGAGTCAGCATGAAACGGTCAACCTTTAACTGTGACCGATGCACGTTTGTTTTATCTTTAGCTTGGCGCGCTGGCGCAGCATTTAACTACATGTGTCCCAACTTCGTTTCAACCGTGATTTTTTTAAGTTGAAATTTTATTGGGCATATGTGCATTTTAGATAATAATGTATCATATTTGTTTTCAAAATTCTAACTTCTGGTAACAGACACTACCCCTCTTTTACTTTCTAATTCATGAAGTAGATCTAAACTCAACATTACAGTGGATTATAAAATATTTAGGTAGGAATCAAATTCAAAGAGATGCGTGCCGATTAAAACGCATCTATCACACACTGCTAGGTTCCTCTTGCCGGCTCAAGGACAAAAGAAATGGCAGCAAATCGCTCAATAGCTTCCGCGTGCACAGAGATTGCAACCAATACGCATACGCATTGAGAAGCGGATTAATGCAATTTTAACGCCTTTTTTTAACCGATTGACATAAAAATTCGAGACAAATCACAATCAAAGGTAAGAAGGTACATACCAAATTTCATTTATATAAGTTTTGTTGAAGTTATTGCATTATACAGACAATCAACCCTTCGACAGATTTGGTCCAAAAATTTGATACGGACCTACAATGTGATGATAAAACTGTGTACCAAATTTATCATCCTATCTATTCAAGGTTTTGAGTTATAGTGTTCGAATGACCGCGGACGGACAGACAGACAGACTTCCAGTGGACAGTTTTGTCCAATTTGATAAAAACTATAAATTATGTGTCAAGTTCACATACCAAATTTCATCAATAGCTCTAATAGTTTTCAGAACCTCGTCTGAGACACACATACAGACAGACATAATTCAAAATTGTGTTTTCGGACTCTGGGGAGGTCTAAAACGTGGAAATTCGTCAAAATCTCGAGTTCGAATTTTTGGACGATTACAATACTTTCTCTTCGTATACGAGAAAGTAAAAAATTTAAATAAAAGCAATATATGGGTAAGTTTCCCGAATAAATAGTAACAAAAGCCATTTAATACTTTAAAAAACTGCAGCATTTTTCCGCCAAAATTTTAAATTACAAATCGAATATTCGTTAAAACAATAACACGAGCCAAAATAAACATCCATAGATCTGCCTCTCAAGACATTACACATTTCAAGCAACAAATAAGTTATCTAAAGAGTAGAATGTCAGATCTAAGTCTGGTATATATGAAGAAATGACGCAGTTATAAATTTACTCAAGAACTCTGACGCAGACGATTTTTTTAGATACGGCTGCATTATCTGCGTCTAGTGAAAGTGATGCAATCGACACTGCATGCGTTTTGAAAGCAAAACTGATTTAATCCTTTGATTTTGTTGGTGCACAAAATAATAAACACAGAAAATTATCATATAAGTCAACCTTATTTATCTCGTAGCTAATGGCATTTTTTATATGTGATAATCAAATACATTTTCAGTGCTGTATCACTTATTTTAGAAAGGTACCTTATAAAAAAAGATTATAAGGGGCGAAAAAAAAACTTCTTATTTTTTGCTATCATTTTGTAATAAATGTAATATCTTACAATAAAACCCGCCAGTTTCAACTTTAATATCAATAAGCCCAGCTTTTTGTACTTTATGAGATGCAGAATTTTTTTACTTAGCTAAAGCGTTCCTGAAATGTAAAATCAGATATTCGCCGAAGTGTTTTCCATTTAAAACCAAAAGTGAAATAAAATAGATGTAGAGCAGCTAATTAATCTAGGAATTGCAAACGTTAACTCGATTTTACTTTCCAACACAAAATTGAATAATACATTTACTTAAAAAAATACAACCCCTGTTTTCTAGGATGGGAAACAGCGTTAGTCATGTTCACGTAATGCATTCGAAATATTCTGCGCCCAGTGGCGTAGTAAAGTCTACATAATTTTCCTCCACCCGACAGTTCTTTTACTACAGGGTTGCCCATCTCTTCATGTGTTTTTGCAAATTGATGTGTTTCCTCAACAGGGTTATTTCTTTTTTTAGTTTTAAAAAAAAAGACCTTTTAGACTTCTCGCATGATAACAGCATTTCGAAGCTTATTCAGAATCTGCAAATACTTTGAACATGGTTGACTATTTAAGACATTATTCCATAAACACAAACGAGAAATCACACATTGCAGGCAGCAGAGTTTGAGTTGCTCCTCTGATTTCAGTGTTTCCGGCTCACACAGTTCCTCATCAGCGACGATCTTCAAAAGCACTTACGGGTCTATTCACGGTACTTCCCGGTTGGTCGGGAGATGTCACTTTTTTCCGCACGTTAACCAACGGAAAGAGTGACGTCTGCTCGAGGGATATAAATAAGACTTATATCCTTCTTTCTCGTTCCGATCAAATCACGGGGTGAGGTTTTACATTCTATTTCTAGTGCCCGTGATATTTCAGGGCTGGGTTTTTCAAAAGTAACACACCAAAATATTAAAAACAATCTATTTCTTATATCAGGAAAAAAATTTATTTCTTATTTTACATACTAGATGGCAGTAACAGATTATTTATAATGTAATTGGAGGTGGTTGCCACAAAACCCTGATTTCCAGATAGCAATTTTAGTTTTGCAGCAAAGTTTGACATGGCAAGACCGCAAGTTCAGATAGCACGTAAGTTTGCGGCAAGTTTGATTTTGACTTGATATTCCTTGTCACGGCAAGAATTTGACGCGATCAAACTTGAAACGAACTTGTAGCAAGTTCATTTCTGTGACAACAGCACCTACCCTCGCTTGCAACGCATTTTGCTGCAAGATGATGTGACAAATAAGCGCCACCTCCTTGCAAATCAAACTTATACAGTTTACAAAACAAGCGATGCAAAAGACAGCACAAAGAGATAATTATCTTTGTCTCTGTTTTTTAAAAAAACATCCGATTTTTTAATAGCATCTCCCTGAACCGTCCTTCTTTTATTAAATTCAATAAATCAATGATAAAAACTAACTTTTATCATAAAAAAAATTTTGAAACATTTTCCATATTTTTTTACTAAATATATCAAACAATACGTAATA
>BGPR01000479.1:269416-280728 GCA_013235015.1 Araneus ventricosus
GGCTCAACATGAGAAACAGAAAAATACGGCTCAACATGAGAAACAGAGAAATACGGCTCAACATGAGAAACAGAGAAATACGGCTCAACATAAGAAACAGAAAAATACGGCTCAAACGCGTAGAGGGTTAAAAAATAAGAAGCATTTACAATGAGTACAAAATGAAAATATGTTGGAAGTGTAAAGAAATTACGAAATTAAAGCATTAAAGACGTATAATATGTTTTCTGCCTCGCATACCGGTCATTCAGAAGACGAATCTAATGTTGTTTTATAATACTCTACAGTTATTTAAGAGAAAATTACTATTTAAATTGAGTCGATAAAAACTACCCAAAATATTAAAGTGCCTTATCATTAAAGTGGGCTAATCACCGAGTCATTATAGTTTACAAATATTATTGAAGATATTTCTGAATATATGTCCAGAAGACAAAATCTATGTACACGGATTTTCTGAAACAAAAGAAAACTACAAGGATAGACATTTTTTTAAGACACGCATCCAGTAATAAAACATATATCACTCTTTCTAAACACGTGCAAATTAAAGAAGAGATAAAAAAGTTAGAATTTATAGGTATCTGATATATGTAAAACAGCGGGTAAAGAATATGTTTCATATATGATATATATATCATTTTTTTTCTGTTATAGAATAAAAAGTGATAAAAGTGTATTTGAACATAAAGTTTTTAATAACTGATTTAGTTTTATTTTAAAAGTAAATCAGTTAATTTAAACACAAAAGGATTAGCGCAAAAAATATAAAGAAGTGGAAAATAGAAATATTTTCTAATTTATATTTCCTTCTCTCACCTCTATTTAATGTTATATTGGAATGAAGTATCATGCGAAGCATATAAATAATAAAAAATGCCTTTTATTTTAAAATGTGCAAAGTTCAATGGTACAGAAATTGCAACATACTAATTAAATGCTCAGATTGCAATATACGTTTTGGACTCGCATTTTTCATAAAGTTTAAAATGAACATGAATATTAAAAAAAGTATTCGGTAATAGTTCTAAAAGCGTATTATATTAGAAAATCATCGAACAATATAAAAGAACGATTTTCAATCGTTTGCATTTTTGATAGGATTAAATTCGTAAAATGAGAATTTCACACTCAAGAATTTAATAAAAATTTTTAAGCGAAAAATCTATATTGGTTCTTTCTTGAAAATAACATTTTACGAGATCTTGCCAGTTAAATAAAATGACAATGAAATTATTAATAAATAAGTTTATATTCTTTTCTTAAACACGAACCTTATCGAAATTCATTTGAACTTTTGATTTACTCAGTATTAACAATTTCATAGAAACATTTTATCTGTTGGAAGTTAATTTATGAAATTAATATTATTTTAAACAAAAAGATAAAATGATTCTGAGCAGCGACGTTATAATTCACTTAAAATAAAATGTCAGCAACAGAACAGATTTCGCTAATATAGAAAATATTAATATTTCCTGCCGTTATTTCTGACGAGCACAACACGATATCCGCTTTGAAAATTGATTTTTGAAATGGAGATTGAAAACGAAAAAGAGTAATAAAGATAATTTAAAACAAGCAATTTCTTTCGATAAGTTTTATATGTCTTTATCACGTCAACTTGATATCATGTTATGAATTTCGATATTATAAAATTTTATCATAAAACAATAAAATTATATCGTATTACAAGTTAAAATTACCTTTTTCTTTAATTTTGGTTTTTCCTAAACATGATCATTTATTTTATTTTATATCAATATTGATTTTACTTTTGAAAAACTATTTTTTTAGAGATAGCTAACAGAAATAGAAATCTACATAAAATGACATCCACTTGAATTTGTTTATAATTCTAACAACAAAAAAAACTTACATGAATTACATTATATATGAAAAAAATATGTTTTTTTAAGGATCCAAAAATTAAAAAAAAAATTTAAAAAAAAAATAATTTTTTTTTAAAAGTTTTTTTATGATTTGCGGTGATCACGATATTTGTTGATAGTGTACGATAGAACATCGTACTTTACATTTAACATAATTTAAATAACCAAAAAATCATTTTATAAAAATTAGTGCTTTTGCGCTGCTTTTAGAAGCGCTAACCTTTCTTTTCTGAAAAAAAAATTCCATAATAAAAAATGGAACTTTTAAATTAAATTTACTAAAAAAGGCACTCATCTTTTTTTCTTTACAAGAAAAATGCTATATAAAAAATAAATATTCGAAATATAAAAGGCTTAAAAAATGACTAATTAGATTTAAGAAGGTTAAAAACATGCTCTATCCAATTGAAGCAAATTATTTCAATTTTTTATTTTGAAATAATGGCAAATCCTTTAATTTTGCACGCAAAGAAGAATCTCCTAGTTCAAAAATTAAACATCTACATTTCTGCATAATCACATGCAAACGTCTAGCGTAAGAAATCTTCCTGAACTTACCATTATACCTATTCATATAATGACCACCCCTATTTCTCCTGTAATAATGCATATCTTGGGGTACACTCGGTACGCGTCCAGGTACAGTACTAGGCCACCAAGGTCCATGACCATAACCGTAATTGTAATTGGTAGGATGGACTGGACTCTGGCATGGGGAAAAGCGCCGGCAGCAATTGTCCACTTGGGCCATGGGCATGTTGGATCTTCTGTTGTAGTGGCTCTCTACGGGGACCCACGGGTAAGTCGGCGCACCGGAGCGGGGACCCCGGTGCTGGTCCAGCGTTGGCAGGTTTCTGTCTATGTGTCGTATTACCTAATCCAGTCTAGAAGAATCTTTGAAACTGTTGAGAACTTAAGATGTATAATACACGAACTAATATACACACTGGCACATGGGAAGTTTATAATAACCACGAAGACTTGACCATTTCTACCTTTTCGGGACTTGAAGGACAAGAGAACTGGTACAAAAACTTGCTCGCAAAACATTTATTTATATTCTCTTATTCCCAGCAATTATTTTTTTGAGAATTCACTTTGAAGAGTCATGGTGGTTTGTTTTCATGTCACAACATTTTTTAAGTATTTTCCAAGGGTCTTCGTCTGGCAAATTGGTATTGAGATGATGAAAAGTACAACTTTGGTACTACCGTTGAATGGAAATATATATTTATCCCACAGGATATAAATTTGTTAGAATAGTTAACAATTCCTTTTCCGATGACGGTCAGAATCACACTCTTGTCCAGTTCACTAACTCACCATCACATTTCATTCACAAATTGCACAATATTCTTTCTGTCGATCCACATCCTTAAAGGTGGACTAAGAATTACGACTATGATGAATTTCCACAGAGCATGGGAACGATCAGAGAAACAACAAGTGGTAGACCTTGAAGGCGTAAGTAAACAGTGCCACATCGGAATGAATTCACCCGCGTTGAAATCCCACTTTCCACACACGCGAGTTACGATGAGCGGCTTTTCCGGAGTTGGCCCAACCGGCGGGCGATTGAAGAAGTACACCCGATCCAAATTGGCACGAGGTCCGAGACGTGCAACAGGTTTTCACCATCCCTTTCCGAGATGTGCATACACACCATCCAGCTCTCGTCCGAAAAGCACGTGTGACAACAGGTATCGGGAGGCAAGTCAATGGGAAACTCGTCTTCTTGGGGCATAAACCTGAACCCGAGAGTCGCCCACGATTGGTCAAAAAAACGCGTAGGCCACACCTCCTTTCAAACTTTTAATGTCTTCCCTTTTTTGTTCGTGTTGTTGCAGGGAAGAATCCCCTTCTTCTTTACGGTTGGCTCGTCAAATAAGGAACAGGTTAAGAGAGGGAGCCATCCTCGCAAACAAACACAAAGCTGCGGATCACCTCTGTGGGATGATCTCGGAATCCAATCATAATAATAATAAACAATCCTTTGACGTCCTTATCAGCATCTCGAGTCGTCGTAGCGGGTGGTTAGAGTAAGGGCTGTTTCCCGTTCCTCTCTCTTATCGTCCACCATCTGACTAGGAAGGCTTTATAAATAAACCGCGAGATAAGAAAAAAGAAGACGGAGGAAATATTTTCCGAGGGACCGCGCTGTCTGAAGCGATGGATTGAGGTTTTTTACCTTTCGTCTAGTACGCGCTGTGCAGAGAGAGGTTGCTTCCTCGCAACCGCGTCGAAACATCGGTAAATTATATAACGGACTTTATGTTTTTACTTTTTTGGAACCCACTGATTCGTGTGAGTGTGAAAGATATTAATTTTGGTTTGAAAAAAATCCAACAAAGGAAAGACACCAGTTTAAGGCACGTCTACATGAGGGTTGTTTAGGGTGAACTTCGTAATTCCGAATTGTAGGAAGATGATAAGAACGACGAATGGACTGCCACACAATCGGGAGGACATTTGACACTGACACATTTCAATCGCAGCAGGTCAGCGTATATGGCGGGTTTTGGTGGAATCGGGTCCCAAACCACAACCCCCTGATCCCAAAGTCAAAGCTATGCCAACAGGCCCCACAATCAACAAAACAGAGAAAAATAGAGTATACATGGGAATTAGATCAAATTAAGTGTTAATTTTTTTTCAATGATTCACTCATGGCATGTTTAACCCTTCAGTCGGAATTAAGAAATAATTGAGTTAGAATTTTTTCCTTTGGAGTGCTGTGTACTACTGCAAAGATTAAAGCATAAATGAAATTTAAAGCCTGTAGATGAAAAATTAAAAAAGTTACCCCATGTCCGGCATCCGGACAATACCGGATATTTCAAATAACAAAAAGACACAAAATCACACAAATTTCACTTTAAAATGGTTGTCAAAGGGTAATAAAATATCGTAGAAGCCTTTTAAATGGTGAAAGAAGGATTAAAAACAAGAAATTATTTGAAAAACAAAATTCACCACCGGGATCCATTTTGGGAAGAACGATGATTTTCTCAATTTTTTTTCAAAAAACTAAAAAAATGAAATGATTCCATGCCCGAAAAGAAAAATTCTTGCAACGATCATATTCATAAGAAAATCGAGAATCAAATAAAAAAAAACAGCATGTAGTTTCGTCAATTATTGAATTAATAGGAGCAGTTCAAAGTTGATGTCCGGTATACCGGACACCAGGTTAATTCCTTTTTAGAATAGATGAATTCTGTTCTGTATAAAATCAGAGAAATGATGTCTTCAGTTTCCACCAGCATGAGAAGCCATTGCATAGTACAGGGATAGGGAACCTGCGGCTTCTTGAGTTTCTTACGCGGCCTCACCAGTTATTTACAATTTGCATTGAAATATGTAATTGTCTGTAATATAATAATAATTGCAGAACAAAAACCCTTAAGATTCTGCTCGTGCTGCCTTTTGTTCAACTGCCGAAATTTAATTAGGCATTTCAGTGTAAAAAGGTTCCTTACCCCTGGCATAATAGCCAAAAATAAGCCATAACAAATTGGAAAACATTTACTATGAGCTGTTTTGCAATCCTCATATAAAAATCACAGACGTTAACGATAAATACATGTTGATTGCAGAATAGCAATGTGAAATATTTTAAATCATGAAAATTACTTTGAAGCATCTAAAACTTAATTATAATGTTCTGACCCGTGAGATTTCATAGTGCAAGCATTATTAATGACTTAATTAAATTTTACTCATTGCGAAAATGGAGGTAGACAAAAATCGTAAAAAACTCCAAAGTATATCAGTTTATTTTAAGAAATAAATTTTATTTTTTTCATCTAAAAACTCTTTACAAAATATGCGGAAATTATTTCGAAAGAAAATTTAGAAGAGAGAGAAAGATCACTCAAACTTACCATTCACTCTGATATTATCCACTTCAAAAAATACATTACTCCGGCAGATTTTATCAAGATCACACTTCCAAACACTATTTCAATAATCTCAGTTTAAAAATACATCAAGTCCTAACTGACACAACAAAGTTTCCAAACAAGACAGAAAAATGATCGATACTCTTTTCCTTTGCCATTCTGACCTAACTCGATCAGTTCTCTGAGAATTACAACCATATTTAACACCTGCGAACTAATCACTTGTTTTCTTTCACGTCTATTTGTTTCCAAGAGAAAAAAATCTTGCTTCATATACTCTTATAATGTCTTACTAATCCAGAATCAGAAACGACGACATTTGTTTCAATTCTTCGCCCAGAGAGTAAACACATAAGGCAGGTGTACTCAATATGCTTTCATTTCGGATTTTAGTTTTTTTCCTAGACTTTTTCCCCTTTCGCCTGCGTGTCTTTTTATTGGAAAGAGTGAAATATGGGTTTGTTTTTTTGTAGAAAAAGTATGGCCGACATTTTTCGAAAACCGCTGTTATCCGTTGGAGGCATTGTAAGCCACGAGTTCTTGTGCCCAAAGGTCAACTTTATGCACGCAGTTGCTTGTTCAACTGCACAAGGTAAATGTCAAGTTTGTTTTTCAGCCAGTGATGACGACAGGGATAGGACAAATACTTGATAAACAAAGACAACCGGGCGACGTTTGTTGTGGCCATGCTAAACTACTTCTTGAACGCAACAGCTTAACAATTCGGACATCTAAAACTTGTGCTGTGTTTCCTCGCAGCTAAGAATTTTGAAGGTATTTTTTCCGAGTACAATAATTTGCATTCATTTACTTAAGGTAACAGTTTGAGTATTTACAAATGCCTAGCTAAAATTAATACGAACTTTTATTTTAGATATCATAATCGAAACTGTCATTTATTTATATTTAATTAAATCTTAATATTACTATTTTATGAAAAAGAATATGGAGGCCTTTCTAGGAGGGTGACATTTTTTTTCTCTTGACCAAATCAGATCTACAATAATTTTAGCCCGTCTTTTGATGGCAATTTTCATCTCTTTTTTGATTACGGAGTGAAAAGAACTATGGAATGAATAGGGGATAATGCTGCAAATCCCCCCCCCCAAAAACCCTAACCAATCAAATCAAATCAAAACAAATCAAATCAAATACTATTTTATAAAGGAGTTGATCTGGAGTTAAAGTCGGGCGATAAGTGTAAACGTACATGTTATCTAACGTCAGGTTGTTTTACGCTGCATTTTAAGGTCGTGTTCTTTTTCAACTTGCAAGACGCGCAATGCATTCTAAGAGTAAATTGGCGAGACCCACGTGAGCATGTATTGCCATAATTTAATATGTCCATCTAAACCGTGGTGTTAAACCTTTGTCTAGTAACGTCACATATTCATAAACTTACATAATAAACGTACGACTCGCTTGTCAAATGGATAATTGTGGTTTGTATTTGTCTATCGCTTATATTATTAGCATTCTGAAAATCATGCCAGGCCTATCTAGTTCATTTTCAATTTCTGAGAAATACGGTGGTTGATTTTCAAGATCGATTTTATTTTATTCGTATTTATACAATAGAGAGACAAGCTGACAGAGTAGTGGATTGAAATGTACAAGAATTTTGCTACTTAACGCATTAATACTATTCGTTACACAGTACGAAACAGATATTAGAGTGAAATAAGAAAGAGCAGAACTACAATACATTAAGTTGATACTGGGTGACAACTATTGAGCTATATGAAATAAAAAATAAAATTTTCAAAAACTACTGAGTTCAAAAATTTTACTCAAAATTTAAAAGAAACTACAGATATTCGGATTTAGTTTATGACATACTCGATATGCTTGTCATCAATGACTATGACGTGGCGCAGACGAAGAGCAAAATTCTACAAAAAATCGCTGAAGTGTCGAGACATCGACACTACCAGTTCTCTCGGACTTTTCAATCACATTTTTGATTGTTATAACAGTTGGGCAGGTTGTCTTCAGCTTGTACTCGTTCGCAAATTTCCTTTGAGCCGCAATCGGGCTGTTATTGCTAGAATAGTAGGCCTTGGCGATAGATATACGCTCAGAAGCGCTATATTTCGACATTTTCAACGAAAAATGAACAACAACAACAACAAGAGTGCTCATGCTAAAAAAAATTCCAAATGCCCTGCATTCAATCGCCAAGTTTTAACTGAATCTCGCCAACGGTTCAAAAGTTATTAAGGTTTTTTCCCTTCATATAGCTCAATAATTGTCGCCCTATAATATAATATCTATATATCATCGCAATAAATATTTCATATTTAAGCTTAATTTCTTTAATGTTTCAGAAACGCGCTCAAGCAAAGTATAAATAGGGTTTTTTTTAGTAGTAAGAAATTTCAGAACATTTTGCTTGCTGTTGTCCACAAATGTTGGTTAGCGACATAAAACAATGTCACTTATTTACGTATGCAAAACATTTTTAATTTCGGATTTTGTTTATTGTGATTTCGCTGTTTATACATATAACTTCTTGGATAAGCAAATGTTTCTCTATCCGCCGAAAGTCAATACCGAAAGCAAAACAAACAAAAAATAAACAATGGAGTCACTTTATGTTCACGTGATACACAAGGTGGTTAATTTGAAGTGAGAATAAATCAGAAATAGGAATATTGAAGACATCCAGTTCGATCAAAATAAAATTTGTAAGAAATTAAGAAGGTACAAAGTTTCTCTCTTACTCAGAAACACAAATTCAGATAAAAATTATTTTGCCTTTTTATTTCAAGATATGTTTCAATTGGATTTTTCTATTTTTTTAAATGAAGACCCTATTCTAACTCTATTCAAAATTAAAATACAACAGACATTTGATACATTCTCAACAACTTGCTTGAAGCAATTAGGTCTATTACGCTCTTCAGTAAACTACGAAGTCGATAAATTAATTAATTTCCATTCAGAATTGACCTAATCAACATGAGTATTTTATTCATCACAGGAGAAATTGCTGGAATTTTTTTAATCCCAATATTTAGTTGCGATTATTTCTAGGGTTGCCATAAGTCCCGTACATAGGGACTGTCACCGTATTTCACTACTTATTATTTGTCCCGCTCATTATTTATTCCGTTTTCTCCCTAAACTTTGCGTCATTGTAATTTTAAAATGATTTGCGCCCAATTTTATAATTATGTGAAAGAAGAAAATCATATAATTAAGAAAGTAAAATCAGCTTTAAAATATGACTGGGCACCAAAGGATTAACCTCGCAGCTTTATTCTACGTTTTCGTTTTAATATATATATTAAACTTTATTGATTATTTTATCACAGTAAAATAAACCATTACCATTAAACCATTTTTTCATGTTTTATTTATTCTTAAAAGTCCCATATCAATACTTGGCAATTATGGCAACCATAATTATATCCCACACAAATGGTATGAGTGTACTGTTTCTTTGGCTGGATTTTTCCAGAACAAAATAGCGTTAGTATTATGTCACTAATACGAAGGAAAAAAAGATACGTTCAAAAAAATCGCTTATCTGAAATCATTGTATATTTAAATTTATATAATTTTTTCCCATAGAGTTCGCGCATTTTTCTGAACACTCCACAATTTTCTTGATATTGTCATCCAAGCCATTATTATACTTTCAATTTATTTTATAATTTCATTACATATTCATTCTGTAAATGAACAAGATTCAAGACAATTGCTACTGATGATGCTTTTAGTAACCAAATTACAAATATATATTGAATGTGCTCCCAGAAAATACATGCTTTGAAATAAAAAGAAAAAAAAAACATTAACAAATTGAAAAAAAACTACATTATTTTAAATAACAAAAGTTTCCCCAAAATTTTCTTTCGAAACAATTAAAAGAAATGCTTTTAAAAAGTAATTGAAGATCCTAACCTAGATTACTTAACAGAACTACTAAATATAATCTAAACAAATTCTAAATGAGCTAATTTAACAAATAAGTTATGACTAATATTTAACAAATATTTCTGCTACAAATAGAAGACTATTCATCAAATATAAAGTAAGATAAAATAATACATTTTAAAAGTTTCCACCGAAATGGAGAGAAATTAAATTTCAGTCAACTCTCCTAGAACAAGCAATTTTCTATTCCACCCTCCTTCTAGACAATGAACAATTCCGTCTCCGAAAACATACTGTCTTAATTACATGCTCTCGAAACGGAACTTAACAACTGGAAGGTGGAGGGGATGGGAAGGAAAACGATGTCATTTAGTGGAGAAAAATTACCAGGGCAAAAAAATAAAAACGGAGCTGTTGCTAATCTAAGCGGAGTAAAGCGCATTGTGGTTACCGAGCTCTCTTTTGGCGGAAATTACCGAACAACTTCTCTCCATTTTCTTTCGTTTCGGCGCGCGCGGGAAAACATCTCTTCTCGTTGATTGGAATGACGTCACTTTTATTGTCGTTACGTCATATGCATGACGTCATCTTTCATCAAGTACAATTGTAAGGATTCGATTTCGATGGGTTCTTGTTTTTAGATCACCCAAAATTATAAGATTTTTTTAAAATCAATTCTTATAGGTTATATATATGTACATGAAGGTTTATGAGGTGTATGAAAGCAAAGAAGTTCAGCGCTAAGAAATTAAATGTATTGTTTGTTTTTTAACATGCACGTGAAGAGCATAATCAAAACTTAAGCTCACTTATTTTAGAATAACAATGACTAGTATTACTTTTTGAATGAAAGAAGGCGTTTATGGTGCAAGTGGATTCGAAAAAGAACCAAACATTCCAAAGAAAACTAAAATTAAAGCCTCAGTGGCGAATCCAGGATTCGTGTCTGGGGGGTGGGCTGAGGTCATAAAACTTTTGTAACGTAGAGACGAATGCCAAACCACATGGCTTATAAGTAAACCAAAACACTAACTTTACAGACTTTCCTACACTTTAACTTTACAGACTTTCCTACACTTTAACTTTACAGACTTTCCTACACTTTAACTTTTTGCTTCTACATTTTAACTTTTGATAATTTAATTAAAAATAAAATGAAATAACTAACCAAAAAATGTTTTCGACCGCGTCAACGATACAAGTACAAGTGGAATGACTAGAAAAGTAGAAAAATTTTCGAGCCTGTCAAGCCAGAAAGCAATGTTGTCACGATTTTATTATTTTTTAAAAATGAAAATTAAGAACAAACAGTAGTAGTGATTAAAAAAAAAAATCAAGGATTTTGGTTTAGCTCTGGGGGGGGGGGGGCTGCACCCCAATGCCCCCCTGGATTCACCACTGAAAGCCTAAAAATATTACGTTCATATCCGCTCTCAATACATGAAAAATCGATTAAGGACTTTAAAAATATATTTATGAACAGATACATTCCACAATTCATGCTAGGATAATAATACAAAGCATAAGCAAAATGGGATCAAAGAAATACACACAATACGGAGACGACACATAAAAAAAGTATAAATACAGTAGAACTTCGATTATTCCATGCTCTTTTTTACGATGAATAAATTTT
>BGPR01000479.1:280738-300646 GCA_013235015.1 Araneus ventricosus
TGATTCTTTAGAATTCAAAATAAAGAAATTAGAACAAGAGTGCCGAAAAGTCATTACTAATTCACTAATTTGTGGGATTTTTCTTATTTTAATTTTCAGTGTGCCTAGTGGGTCTAAGTACTAGTGACACAGTGATTCTTTAGAATTCAAAATAAAGAAATTAGAACAAGAGTGCCGAAAAGTCATTACTAATTCAATAATTTGTGGGATTTTTCTAATTTTAATTTTCAATGTGCCTAGTGGGTCTAAGTACTAGTGACACAGTGATTCTTTAGAATTCAAAATAAAGAAATTAGAACAAGAGTGCCGAAAAGTCATAATTCAATAATTTGTGGATTTTTCTAATTTCAA
This sequence comes from Araneus ventricosus, assembly GCA_013235015.1. Taxonomy (NCBI): domain Eukaryota; kingdom Metazoa; phylum Arthropoda; class Arachnida; order Araneae; family Araneidae; genus Araneus; species Araneus ventricosus. The sequence goes on from BGPR01000479.1 coordinate 281,090, forward strand.
TTTTCAATGTGCCTAGTGGTTCTAAGTACAAGTGACACAGTGATTCTTTAGAATTCAAAATAAAGAAATTAGAACAAGAGTGCCGAAAAGTCATTACTAATTCAATCATTTGTGGGATTTTTCTAATTTCAATTTTCAATGTGCCTAGTGGTCTCCAATCGATGCTCTACTGCAGAGTAAAGGGCCCATCTAACATAAGGAAAGAAAACAAGAAATGTACACTGTCTAAGAAAGTCATACACACCAGAATCCCAGAGCATTCGGTACGATTCGAGCAGGGCGTCGCAGCTCCGGAGGGTCTGGCACGATTCCGAGTCGAGCATGTCTAGAATAACAACCGAAGGGCCAATTTTATGCACACGCTTTCACTAAGAACATCAGACACAGTTTAAACAAAATAAAATGAAAGCATAAAGGATTCCCAAGCGAGAGGTTAATAGCAGTGGCGTTAGTCAGTCAGGAGCCCCCTTAGCGAGCTAGTTACAAAGTAAAAACCCTGTTAAAATTGGAATATCTTAATTAAAATGGTACAATGACATGTGTAGAAAAATATACATCGGTAGTTGTAGACGAAAATCAGTTTCAAAAAGCATATCTTAATTAAAATGCTACAATGAAACTTTTGAAAAATATCCAGCTATAATTTTAGATGACAAACAGTTTCAAACCTTAAATAGGGAATATATTCAATATGTGATGTTTTCAATCAATTTTACTCAAGGTATTTAACACGTTACCGCAAATGACTGCTACAGTCGCCCAGTTTCCCATAGAAGAATTATGTGCTACTAAAATTCTGCGGCAACGTGTTAGGATTATACCAGTAGTGTGCATCTTGAATTTTAATGCCGTCAAAAGCAACGCCGGAACCCGTCGGAAAAAATATCAGCTGAAACTTCTACTCACAAATTGCTTTTGTATACACTAAATACAATAAAACTACCTAATAAATTTCACGTGTAGCACCGAATACCAGAAACATCCCAGTCAATGAGATCCCATTTGATCTAGACATTTGTGAGACGACAGAAAATATTTGATATCGTACTGAAGAGCATATTGTGTAATGTTTTTGGCAACCACATTGGAAAGCTACCAACATCTTCAATTTATATGTCTTACTTTTGAACACAGACGTGTTTGCTTAATTGCATTATCATCTCTAAAGATTATCTAGTATTTTCCATACTGATGATTAGCAGGAGAAACAAACGTTCAATAAATTGATTTAGATATCTTCCGAGTCGTGAAGCGTAACTATCATTTGTATCTCATTAGACGCCCACTCTTTGGGAAAAACGCTAACAACTGTACAGCCACAACAAGCTTTTGAAAAATTAATAAAAAGAACATGCTGCATTCCCTTATGTTTCGCACAAATGCCCTGTCACCCGTTGACAAGGGTAAAGTGACACGGAACAAAAATATGCATATGCTTAAAGATACCACCACGCCTCTTCTTCCTCCTCCTCCTACAGTTACAGTTATAGTAGCCACAATAAAACAAAAAATAATATAGCTATCGTTTGCTGCAAAACAGAAAGAACAAAATGACAACTGAAACAAATGAACGTATTTCGAAAGAGAAAAAAAAAATGCTAGATTGTTACCACGTGGCAACGCGTTCTGTGTTTGCCTCTATTGTAGAGAAAAAAGCCAAAAAACTATATATTGGAGTGTAAACGTCCACCCCTTCTTAAACAAAATGGTTCCGATCCTACAGCTGGAAAAAGAACAAGATATGTGAAGTGGCGAAGGGAGGAATGAATAAGAGAAAAAACGCGCGCAAAAAATATGCCACGGAAAAAATAAAATAAAAAAGGGGAAAAAACAGAGGGTAGTAAAAAAATAAATAAAACGCCAGAAGAAGGGGAAAAAAAGACACACATAGGCTCGTGTCTCGTGGCAATTGAAACGAATTGCATAAACGGCCGTTGACTTGAAACACTTGCTGCTTCACACTGTTAATAGCAAGGGGCAAAGATGTTTTAGCAGTCAGAAAGTGGTAAAGAAATTAAGAAAGAGCGGAGATGAGAAGTTCGGAACAATTTATTTTTCCTAATACAGAAATTTATGAATGCTTTCTTGCGCTTTTTTTTATGTCGAGACATTTACGCTTCCAATTTCCCGATTTAGTTCGAGTTGTGCATAACCTAATTTTCTCTTTATATACGAATTTAATTTGAGGTTAGAACATTGTTATTTTTATTCATTTATTCTTTGCAATGTCGTAGAAGTGAATTAAAACTAAAAGAGTGAAGAGAATGAATGAGGATGAATAAATCGTCACACAACAACACTACTACTAGGTATACGGCTATAGCGTCACTACTGGATATAAGGGTTTAAATAGACAGAACTGTTTATACATTATTAATTGCCATAACAATGCTACAATTCATATATAACATATATTTTGAGAATTTAGAACTGCAAATGCTAAATTATATTAAATAACAATACGTAGTATGCTACAGAGACTAGATTTCGAGAATTAGTTGAGACAGTCCTGGATTTTGATTCATCGTCCGGGCTTGAAATAACTGTTCCAGATTATCCCAGCTTGAAAGAAAAAAATCCCTAAATTATCCCTTGTTGATATAAAAAAATAAGTTAACTTAAAAAATTTAAAAAAAAACCGATTAACTATATTTAATTTTAAAAAAAATTGGATTATGAAGAATTCTGCTTTCTAACTTTTAAAGAATAACACCACAGTATTTTCGTGAATAATAGCAGTTAAGTTCCGTATTATTTTGAATATTATAAATTTACATAATCTGTAAACTCATGCTATCATCAGTGCCAATGGTAAAATGATTAGACGTATTGGATTAGATGGCACTGTCCGAGTTTTTGGTCTGTCCCAGTTTGACATCCCCTTTCCCAGTGGTGTAGTCGCAAAATAAGCAGTCCGGAACACTCTAAAAGCAGTGCCGGAACAATCTAACCTGGGTGACAAAAATCGCGCTGTTTTAAAGATGTTTTCACAATATTTCTTATTTATTTCTCTTGGGGGAAAAAAAGTCCACTGCACCCCTGCCCTTCACCCAATATGTAGATAATCCTAGGTTGAGGTTCAGAAAATAATCAGTTACTTAATTAATTATAGCCAACTTTTATTATCTGAAATACTGAAAATTGTAGTAATCGCTCTTATCAGGCTGTTTTTAAAGCTATATCCTGTAATCAAACTTTTACTATTTCAAAGAATGCTATTCTACATGCCGCCATTATATTTTAGCTTCGGGAAGTTATTTACTTCCTTCAGTTTAATAAATAAAGCGCAAAATAATAAACGAAATCCCCAGGGGGGGGATAACATAAAATATTAAAAAACTAGGAACATCTTTTTTCAATTAACAGAAAATTTATTTAACTCAAAAAAAAATAATGAGTGGAATATTAAGTTTCGCACAGATCTAAAATATTTAAAGAAGTCCTGTTCCGTACAATCAACCCAGAATCTAACTGAATACTAGTAATTAGCCCTTTTATATCACGTTAATGAATTGAAACATGACTGAGAGAAAAAAGATGAGCACCTGATGATGTCAATTACACAACTGATAACAATTAACAGCACGGTAGCTCACAGTGAAATCAATCGGAAAGGTAACTGAAATATCATTTCATGCGTGAAGGACTTACACCATGGGTCACGCAAATCACGCGCTCCATTTTTCCTTTTTCTAAAGCCGGATATCACCTTTCCGACAAAAGGGCATGGGCACCGGGCATTATTTTCGGCCACGCGACCCCTAGGGTTGCCCGTCTTAACCGTGGACGTCAATCGAACACCGTCTGAGCACGGGAAACAATGGCGGAAACACACATTAGCCGAAGAACTAAAACAGAGCTTCCTTCTCTTTAAAGAGATGAAAGAGTTGACTACTTTTACCCATGAATGGGTTTCGATAAATTGTCGGGGTTCGAAACACGTGGGAAATCTCAGGAATGCGTCTGAAACTAACAAGAACATCGATTGCATCGGTGTTGTAAAAAGGCTGGAATGTCCACTGCATTATTATGGATAAAACGAATGTTAGAAAACGGAAGCAAATTTAAGAAGCCTTAAAGTTTCTTCTCATAATGAGTTTTCTTTTAGAACGAATTTTTAAAATATTATGGATAAAATGTTTTTAAATATTCATACAGATTTAAGAAACCTGAAACTTTTTCATAATGAATTTTCTCGGCGATTATTGAATCAAAAGTTAAGTGTTTTAAAACGTTTGACGTACTTATTAATCTGAGCAACATACCGTACATAATGAACAGAAACGCAAGAGATAATTTTAAAATAAATTTTAAAGAGAATTTTTAAAATATTATGGATAAAATGATTTTTAAAAATATTCATACATTTTTAAGGAACCTTAAACTTTTTTATAATGAATTTTCTCGGCGATTTTTGAATCAAAAGTTAAGTGTTTTAAAACGTCTGACGTACTTATTAATCTGAGCAACATACCGTACATAATGAACAGAAATGCAAGAGATCATTAATTTCCTTTCTGGCAGATAAAAAGATAATTCAGTAAAACTAAAATTATCGTATTAGATATCGCGATTTTCTAGATTATTTGTCTTGCGACATTATGTTTGTTTAATATTAACATATTCAATCCACGCATTTAATTTAATTAATCTCAAAATATTTAATATTAGGTGTCAATTTTAGGAAATTTTTCTCAACACTATACCTAATGTTTTCATCCATAAACAGTGCATGTCAAAAGTTTAGGCACAACAATGATTTTAAAATAAAGCTTCAAATATCCACTTTATTTCAACATGTCGTTTATATGTATACAAAATTGAAACTATAAAACCATATTAAACATTATATCTTTAAAACTTTATTTTTAATCAGAAGTTTTGAGAAAGGAACGAAAATTGCTGTGTCAAAAGTTTAAGCACAAAACTGTTGTTATGCACACTAATGAAATCACGCACGCAGTTGCACACGTGTATGATATCTAGGTATATAAGAAGAACTTGACTGTTTGTTTGACATTAGTTTAAAATTACTAGGTCAAAAGAATTTTCAGATTAGGAAGCATAAAAAAAATCTGGTGTATAGGAGCCAAACTGAAGTCAATTTCTCTGAAATTGCAGATGCTTTCAAGAGGTCAAAACGTGGAATTTATCAACTATTAGCTCGTGGTAAAAACTTTAAAAGAAAATCTTGTTCTAGATGGCCATGATTGACCAGCTCTCGCGATGACATGCACTTTAGAATCTTGGCTTCAACAAGGAATTATTCCGTTTCTCGAATTAAAAATATCATTGAAGGACAAATATATAAAAAACTATTCACAGAAGAATTTTAGAATCGGGAGTATGAAAAACCGCAAGATGCCTCTATCACCTGGCTTGACACAACAGCACAAAGAAGCTTGAGTATAGTAGGTCTACAGCACATGTAATTTGGTAATGTGTGGCTTATTGTTATATTCAACGATGGAAAAAAATAGAAAGTGGACGGACTTGATGGGATTGCATGCTATTGGCAGGATATTCGAAAAGAACTAAGAAGCATGTTTAGATGACAACATGTGGTGAATTTTTGATGGTATGGACAGCGGTTTGTTTCAACAGTCGGACATTCCTAGCTTTACAATCCGAAAACTACCAAAAGACGCTTGCCAGTCATTTGGTACCCTTTGTTGAAATTTTTGGTGGAACAGATTTGACTTTTCAACATGATAATCCTTCAATAGGTGCCTACAAATCAACGTCTCAATGGCTTAGCTCCAACATGGGATCGGTTTTGAGTGAGTCCTGATTTGTACTGCATAGAAAACGTGTGAGGTAAATTCACAAATTTAGTTTATCAAAATAGTAAGCATTATTCTTCAGTTGAAGTACTGGAAACGGCCATTGAGGATGTTTGGTTTAAACTACAGCCATAACTGATACAGAATTTAGTGTCATAGATGGAAAACCATGCATTTCACGTAACTCAATAAAAAGGAACAATAATCAAGTATTAATATTTGATTTTTACTCGACTGTAAAAAATAAATGTCTCATGTGCTTAAATTTTTGACATACCTATTTTTGTATTTTTGCTAAATTCGATGGTTGAAAATAAAGTTTAAAGCATGATTGTATCACGTATAATTTCAATTCTATATTTTTTACATATATGAACAGTGAACACTCATTTAAAATGAAGTGTATATTCTAAAGTCTTATTTTAAAATTATTGGTGCTTAAACTTTTGGCACGCACTGTAGAGTCCAGTTTGCGAAGGAAGAAAAAGTTGCACATTGAGTAATTTTCTAAAAAAAATTATATATTACAGAATATCATTTAATTTTATATGAAACTAATTTTCAAAAGTTCTTACAACCCACTTTTTTTTCAAATAATTTCAGTTTTAAAAATCGTTTTCATTCCTACAGCAATATTCTTCTCACAACTTATTATGAATTCTTTAAAAATTGCCTATATTCATTCTGATGCTTTTCAATTCAAAAGATAGCAATTCTCATTTTTCAAAAACTTTTAAAAAATATCCACACGTAGACATAAAGTTTGAAATTTGATAATGGAAAATTGAAGATACTAATGAAAAATGTAATGTGGCCTAAAAATTTTTGAATCATATAGTACACGAACTTTTTTTCTCTACATTCTCGTAACTAATTTCCTCTATTTTTCTTAATTTAAAAATCACTGTATAAGTACTTTTTCTGCAACAGTACTAGTACTGCGAAAATGACAACTGGTAGTAAGAAGTTTCTAAATGTCTAACATTTTTCATAAAAAGTTTCTTGCCTAGAAATGAGCAACTATATAATAAAGGATCAGCGAATTGCAGAATGAACTGTTTCGTATGGAATAATTAAGGGAATTTCAAAACTAAAATTTTCATCGCAGTTATGCTATAAGTGAAATAATACTTTAAAAGCAATGTGATGTTATGCTATAAGTGAAATAATACTTTAAAAGCAATGTGATGTTTGTACATTGGGAGGTGGATACAAATACATTAGTCATTAGATAAATACAAATGGTAATCAAATTATAACAGGAAGTGATTACATTTTTCTTCTCTGCACGTAAATTAACATTTTATTTATTCTTTTTGTAATTTACTTTTTAGGTTTATAATAAAATAATGAATTTCACAGATTCGTTGAATTAGTATTTAAGGAATATAATGTAATTAATGGTAAATGTTGATTGCTTTTAGAAAGGTTGATGTCAAAATATTTAAAATGTTACAATAAATTTTATAAAAGAGAGATTGGGTGATATATCTTATTGATTACCAGGCACGGAATTTAAATACAGGCGATAGTCAGTAAAAAAATTGTATAAAATGACAAAAAACTCGAAAAAAAAATATTTTAAATATTTTAGAGGTAAAATAAGTATTGTTTCTTTTGCTATTGTTTATCTGATCATATCTATCTACGGGATAACAGAAATAAATAAAAAAACACACTTTTCATGAGTTAATTCTTCAACAGTGAAATGAGTTTTTAATTGTTCTTCATTTTCTCAATAGAGAAAAAAAGGCCAACTTAGTCACGCCTCACTTAATAAAAGAACAACTTGGAAAGTTTTACAGTGCCTTTCTATACTTTGCATCCATTCATTAGCAAACGAATGAAATAACATTCAATACTGAAGTGGAAAAAAACACCCCAAAATTAAAGAAAAAATTAATAGAAAGAAACAGAAAGACGTCACATTGACACAATTTCTCATAGAAATATTTGCCCTCTTTGGCAGAGCATTGAAAAAATAGTGGTTGAAGGAAAAAATTCCTCCGGGAGAAAAAAAATCCCTGTCACCAGTTTCTGGTACGAGCAAATCTCCATCGTTTTGGGTACATTTCCGCGGTATTTATTTTTGGCTGAGCGGAAGATAAGCACTGCACCGCGTAGTGTTTCACTGACAGAACAGTGTTATATTTAATTATACTCGGAAAGCGCAAGTTTTCACTCCAAAAACAGTAGCCGCGCACTCTGGAGGGCGATGACATTCAGGACATGTAACCTGAAACCTTTAACCTCAAGCTAAACATCGGTGTAGAGTAAATTATGTGTTACAAAATTTGCTCATTTATTGTCAACATACTGTAGCAATTAACTTTTACTCTCTTTCAATAACTATTAGAACTATAATTAATAGAGTGAACCAGTGGCAAATCTAGGATTCCGGTCTAGGGGGCTGAGGTCATACAAACTTTGTATCGTCGTGATGAATGTCAAACTTTCAAGGCTAAAGTAAACCAAAACTCTTTAACTTTACAGATTTTACTCACCTGACAATAAGAATCATAATGAACAATACAATGCTTTCGATAATTTAATAAAAATTACGATGAAATGACTAGTCAAAAAATGTCTTCGACCGCGTCAATGCTACAAGTACAAGTGGAATGACTACAAAAGTAGCAAAATTTTCGAGCCTTTCAAGCTAGAAAGCAATGTTGAAACGTTTTTATTATTTTTTTTAAACAGAGAAATTAAGAAAAAACATTTGTAATGATGTTAAATTAAATCAAGAATTCTGGCTTGGCTCTGGAGGGTGACTGTAGCCCGATAGCCCCCCTGGATTCGCCACTGGAGTGAACAGTACGGCTTTACGAAACAAGGCCACAGATGACCATGCTACGCCAAAGCAATGGGAGTACATACCAGTGGCGAATCCAGGATTCGGGTCGGGGCGGCTGAGGTCATAAAAATTTTGTATCGTCGTGACGAATGTCAAACCTCGTGGCTTATGTAAACCAAAGCACTTTAACTTTACAGACTTTACTCATCTGACAATAAGAATCATAAAGAACGATACAATACTTTCGATAATTTAATAAAAAATACAATGAAATAACTAGCCAAAAAATGATTTCGACCGCGTCAATGCTACAAGTACAAGTGTATTGACAAGAAAAATAGGAAAATTTTTCAAATTGTCAAGCCAGAGAGCAATGTTGTCACGATTTTAATATTTTTTTAAATGAACATTTACAACAAAGAGTTGTAGTGATTTTAAATAAAATCAAGAATTTTGGTTTAGTTCTGGTGGGGTGGGGTAGGGGGGGTGCACCGATAGCCCCCCCGGATTCGCTACTGGTATATACTAAACTCTCTCTCTAATGTAAAAATCTACTATCTACTGAACTATCTAATTAAATGACCCGCCCTCTTTGTTTTGGGGATATAATGACGTATTGATTCATCTACATATCCATAGAACAGTTGAGATGATAATGGATTACCCGCCATTTTTGTATCGAATGAAGACGTCTATTAATGTCTTAATTTTAGCTTATGAACTGACAATGACATAATTCGAGGCACAGGTGGAGCTCGGGCAAAACTGTCAAGGGCCCAAACATGTTCAAAACATTCAAATGAAATAGAAAAAATCACTCATTTTCAATTTAGTAATAAGACAGGGAATTTTATGAAGTATGTTTTGAGAAGCGGAAAGCAGCGAATGGGTTGAAGGCTGAATTGTAGGCATTTTATAAGGATGTGAAGGACAGACATAGGGGAGTGACAAACAGTACAACGAGGAGAATTTTCTGTCAACAGCAAATATTAAGCAGTAAATTCACTTGATGCCTAAGCCACATGATAAATGTAACGGTGAATGTCATATAAAATTAAAATGTTCATTGTCTTCCACTGTGCTGAGAGGAGGTCCGTTTTCCTCCTGCAAGATTCATAATATATTCTAGGATTAACCTGGAGGAATGAACGCACTTTACGTGTGTTATGTGAGGATGAATTGGCTCCATTACACTTATTTCACGTAACAGAGTGAAAATTCAACAAATAAAATACGACTTACGCCTTATAAATATCTGAAAATCGCAATATTTTTTTGCTATATTTTATAATACCATACAATTTAAAAGTTTATACAGTTGCTCATTTAGAGAAGGAAAACACATTTGTTATGCACAAATAACACAAACTGCAGACATAAATCTTGAAAGAAATTTGGCCTGTTTTAATGTTGCACGTGAATTTGGTAGTTATGGTCAATATTACAAATATATTTGATTTTCTCACTTGGGGTAAATAGGGCGCCATCGCTTTTAGAAAGGCAGCCTTCCCTCCTAGTATATTTATCTTTTACTGAACAAAATTCAATTTCGAAGCAAATTTCAAGAACGTATCAAATAAAATCTTTCAGTACCCAACAATTTATTCAATGTTTTATATGATTATTCTTGTATATTTCTGGACAAAAAAAAAGTTCAAAACATGGGCAAAACAAACGTGATTAAGCCAACTAATGTATTATAAAATAATGGAAAAAATGAAAGGGAAAATATTTTTATTGATATCAGGTCGTGTGGTCACATGCATAACATACATGGAAAAAATAATCAAACAACAAAGTGATTTTTATCGACAGTTTAACAATCTTAGAAATTCATAAAAGGATCAATCGATCCCCAATCTATCAGGTAATTGGTATAACTATTTTATAGTAATTTATAACCTTGTTCATGTTCAAACTTCTAATAAATTCATGTAAAAATAAAAATTATAATAATAAATGAGGAGAATTCCGATTCTAAAATTTTCTTCCCACATACTAAACTTCTCACTTGCCTTAAGTAGCTAAGATAATAAATAACTTGAAATGCTGGAAAATATTTTATAGAGTTAAAAAAATAATAATCACCATTTTTTAAATAATGGATTGCATGTTAATTTTTTTAATTAAAAACTATATTTGCGAATTAAGAAGGCATTTTATGCTTTTAAAATCTATAAAATGATAATAGTTATTATTTAAATCAGTGTTTCTTAAACTATGAATCGCGACCTCAACATTTTAAAGCCAAATCAGTTAAGGAAATCATTTTGGATTAAGAGATTTCATTAAAATTCGTTTGATAATTATTTCAATTCAATTTTCTTAATTCAATTTCAATTTCAGTTTGTGACAAGGGGGAGGGGTAACAAGAAGTGTGATATCACACATTTTGGTTAAAATAAAAACATTTAAAATCGGCAGATTAAATTTTGAAGTTATTTGAAATTACCAGAATTTGAAGGTACTTTTTTAATAGGGGCTAAAACAACTTTCATGTGATTTTTTTCACTTATATTCCTTTCTTTTCGAAAAAGGCATTCGGGGTAGGTTCTGAGAATATGGTAGCAGCAGAAATTCTTCACCATTAGAAGAAAACCTCCCCCTGCTCACAAATGTCATTAAAAACACCTAGTTAAAGTTTAAAAATAAAATTTGTGAAATATGATCTATAACGTAGTGCTTTGTTTCTGAACTGCAAGTATATGTTTATGTAATGTAGCGTGACAGGTGACAAGGGGAGGAGGGGGTATGGTGAAGTGTGACACTTTGTGACAAAGGGGGGGGGATAAAAAATATTGAACAAAAGTTCGACATCATTTATGGACAGCCCCATATCTAATAATTGCTAAACGTTGGAATATTTCGACCACATCTGTGTATTTCAGATGTTCATATAACGATGCTCATGACAACTCCTCATTTCACAAAACAATTATGATAAAAATAAAAAATAATGTATTTTTTCAAAATCCAGAATTTCCACTGCTTCTTCAGACCTCTCCAGTGAATATACATCTTCCTGTAAACTCTTGGCTTCTTCGTTCTCTCCCCCGTACCCTTATCGACGAAATCCAAACAAACCACCCCCCTAGATTAGCCCCAATGGGAGAATTCCAATAATGGATAAATGTTTGTGTAGCCAGTCTTCGATGAGGCAGGCCTCTTGCATCTCAGCAGAAGCTATAAGCACGCATACTCGATGAGTATTGATCCACTGAAGAGTGTTTATTTTTTATAAAATTCTTTTATATCTATTAAAGTAAATCAATTTAAAGCAGACTTAAATGGTAAAGGAAGTTAAGTCAAAAACTGAAAAGCATTCTCATAGCAAGTACAACTACAATCCTAATATAACGTGATAATTGCTCATTATACATGATGGGGGGCAGTGGCGAATCCGGGGGGGGCTATCGGGCTACAGCCCCCCCCCTCCCAGAGCCAAGCCAGAATTCTTGATATTATTTAACATCATTACAACTGTTTTTTCTTAACTTCCCTCTTTAAAAATATAATAAAAACGTTTCAACATTACTTTCTGGCTTGACAGGTTCGAAAAGTTTCCTACTTTTGTAATCATTCCACTTATACTTGTAGATTTGACGCGGTCAAAGACATTTTTTGTCTAGTTATTTCATTGTAATTTTTATCCAATTATCGAAAGTATTGTATTGTTTTTTATGATTCTTATTGTCAGGTGAGAAAAGTTTGTAAAGTTAAAAAGTTTTGGTTTACTTTAGCCTTGAGGTTTGACATTCATCACGACGATACAAAGTTTTTATGACCTCAGCCCCCCCCCCCCCCCCCAGACCCGAATCCTAGATTCGCCACTGATGGGGGTAATGATTTAATTAAACAATGTTATAAATAATAGACGATAAAGATTTTATTTTTATATTTTAAAGGATAAGGATTTCATTTGTTTGTAAAATCAGTAAGACGTCATAAAATAGGAAGTATATATGATAAGGGCCGAGTCTGCCTATTTATTACATAAAGACCCTTTTAGGATTATTTTCTTAAATTATAAATTACCAGCAAATTTCCTACATATTATCATCCTCGAAAAATAATTAATAAAAGAATATAAAAAAAACTTCCGTAAATAGTGACTATTTAAAAATTTGAAGTTATAACTTTCAGATACAGTTATTAATTACGATACTCCGGCAACTGCAAAAATTTAATTTATTTTTGGGGATAAAAATATTAAAGATTTCCTTTAACTTATTTGAAGTTCTATTTACGCAGCTTACAAACACTTAAATACGTTCTAGTTTACTTCAGACAAGCTTTCGAAACCATCATTAAGCTATCACTACCTGCTATTTCGATTATGTAATTCACCATTTAACTACCAGTTTAATTCATCTTCTCTGTCCTGTGAACAGGACTGCAGAGAAAACCTCCTATTTGTGCAATCAGTTCCACGCATGCGCACAGCTAATTCCGATGAGAGAGGAGCGAAACGCTGACTTTTGAAAACATTACTCCCCTCTGTCCAGTTGTGGGATACTCCTAATCAAATACTGACACTCGTTTTAAGTTCTGTCGTCCGATATTATAAAGCGTAACTATTTTTCATCAAATTATATACAATAAATGAAAGATTAATTCAACTACACGAAATAGTTCACATTCCAAGATGTTTTAATTAAGAGAGGAATAAAAATGACGATAAAAACGTTCAATTTCTTAGATTCAAAGAACCGAAAATTATCACTCTAGTATTTAAAATTTGAAGAAGACAATTTGATTCGATAAGATTTGGGAATGGAAGAGAACATTTTAACGTGACAGGAGGAGCCGTCTTCCTGCCTCCCCTACGATAAACTTAGATGCGTCTATGCTAAGTAAATGTCAAAGAAGAGGTTGAAGGATAGGATAATGTCAACTTTTTTTGAAATATTAGTTAATTTTTTATATAATAACGGCTCCTATTTTTTTAATTTCATTTTTCAAAAGCGCAAGGTCACATAAGCTTTTGATTGATTTAAGATGAAAAGTTTGAACCATAATGATCCTTGAATTGGAAATGCACAGTAGTAAGATTTACTCAAAAGGATTTTTCGGGAAACTTATATTTTCATCTTCTAAAACAACCATTTAAAAATAAATTATGAAATACAAAATAAATTGCGAATGAATAACATTAAAAAGGTCTAAACCATTTAATAAAGCCTTCGTAAACTAGTAAAATTGAAAAATAATTTGAATTCAACAGTTACTGAATTTCAATACAGATATCATCAATAAAGGATCAGTTTCAGTTAGTGATGAATTATAAGTATCACCTTACATAATAAAACAGGTCAAGGTCACGGTTAAAACGCAGACTGATTTCTGGAAAAAACAGGCAGTAATTTTTTAAAATTACATTGAGCAAGTCGTTTTAAATATTTAGAAACAGAAATCATCCGGAATTTAAAATCTTCATGCAAAAAGTCTTATTAGAATAACTTAATTAGTTACTATTCAAATGACAATTCAATATTAATTTACGAAATATATATTCAATATAATAAATCCATACATGAATGACAAAAAATTATATATGTTGTTAATATTCAAATATATTAATTCATATAAAAGCAATTAGTCAATGAATGTTAAATTAATTAGAAATACACAACTAACACAGTTTAAAGGGGATTAACAGCAATTGAAATTCGAATTTAGTATATTAATAAAAGTGTACGCCATATTAAAACACAGTTACATAGTAGCAATTAGCAGAAACCTGAATTATGCTGAAAAATAGTGAAATTTTGTTTGGAGATAAAAATGTTAAATTTCTACCATTACAAATCTAGCAATAGATATAGTGATTTTTAAATATGCACAATCAATATTCAAATTTTAAAATACTACTAAAATCAAACAATATTTCTAGTTAAGAAATTAATTTAAAAAATCCATTAATGTGAAAAAAATTAGACACCACACAGAAATATTGAAAATATTACATTATTATTCAAATTCATTCTTTTCGTTATGATTAAAAATTTCATAACAATGAATTACAGAGAAATATAAAGAAATACTTCGTAAGTAAAACCAAAATAACAAAAATTTCTTTCACTAATACTAATTAACTTTTTCGTAGTACAAAATATGTTTGGAATCAAAATATTAGACAAGGTAATAATTTATATGACCGAGTGAATAGAAGAAAAGTATCACCTGTCAAATAAAAGATTAAAAAGTTGATTCACAAATAACACATTTGATAGTTCGGATAACAAAATCTAACTTTCTAACTAACACTATTAACTAACAAAAATGTCACTAACTCATTTAAGATTCAATTTATACGAAAACAGTTACAGTCACACGATTAGGAAATGTGCTTCTTTGAATCAAAAATTGTAACGAAAAAAACTAGAAGCTGAACTACTCTCTTGAAAAGAGTACATCTAAATCTTAAAGGAGTAAAATAAAGTAATAACAAAGTTAGAAAGAGAAGGATTTAAAAAAAATTCACTACTGAAGTTTAATTCAAAAATTATTGAAAATTAACTCAATTGGATTTTTAAAAAATCAAAAAGAGTTTTGACAGAAAGATGTAACTATTCCTATAGGTTAAAGGTAAAGCTCATGAAAGTGAATCAACTGATGAGAAAATAATTCTGTGAAACCTGTACCTTAAAGTTTTCTTTAAAAAAGTGAAATCTGAAGTATTCTAAGTCCAGATTAATCCTCCATTCAGCCCGATTAATGGCACAGGTTGGGGGCGATCGATCCGAATCGACGCAGACGATTCTGAGCGGGGATGAAAAAGAAGAGGGAAAACTACGGCCATTCAAGAAATTCCCTCGAAATGTCAAACAGTCATTGGTAGTTGACCTTATCCTCAACCGTGATGGAACAGGTGAAGTTCACGCGAAAATCAATACGCACGCACACACACTGAAACAATGAGCCGAGATCAATAAAATTCCTTACCTGTGATGGGAACTGGATCGGAGATGGTGGTATCCGTACAGAAGAAAGTACTGACATCGGCACTGGTGGAGACGGGAGTATTGAGAGTATCGTCTTCCATGCCTTCCTCGCCCTCGTCTTCTTTTTTGACGCGCGCAGACGGGTTCACCAGCCGAATGTCAACAGTGGGGTAGTGGGGGGCGGGTTTCGATGGGGGTGGATCGAGAACTTCCATCTCGCTGCCCAGCAGTTTGAAGGTGTCGAAACTGAGGCTGAAAGTGCTGGGCCCTGTGTCCAGTGGGGCCCCAGACAGCACACCAGTCAGAGTGTCCATAATCATGCTGGACCCCTGGGTGGTAGAGTCTGTGGTCACTGGATCCTGAGATTCGGACACTGTTCCTGATCGGTCCCCTCTGGTAGTCCGGTGGGCTTATTTGTTTTGGTTTTGTTTGTTTTCCTCGATTCGAATGTCAACACAACAAGATTGGCAGAGGCGAAAGCACCAATCACCACAAGTGACAGGTCGTACACGGCACACAGTGGCTGTACACAGTTCGAAGAGACATGCCGTTTGTTAGACGAACCATCAAGTCCAGCGCACGACGTCAAATGCGCGTAAACCCATTCAACCTGTACTCTTTATACGCCGCCTTTACTGAATGAAGGCCGCTTCCGTGAGCACTTCCATATTTGGCGAGCCGGAACCTGGTCTCCGGCCAATCAGAGGGCGAGTAGACCTTGACGTAGAAGTGACGTCAGAAATGCTGTGCGTTCATTCAATCTCGGGGAGGGTTTTTATTTGTTTTTGAGATTGTGAGTTTTGGGTTATTTCATTATTATTTTCTTGTATCTCTTTTTTTGGATGTTTTTTCTTCTTCTAAGCACGAGAGGCTTCGTTTTCAATAGCAACTGTCTATTTCTAAAATGGGAACATGTTTTGGGTGGTTTGTTTATGTTCGGGTGTCAAACGATGCTATTTTTCTTGAAGGAGCAACCTGTCCCTCCGAAATTAATCCGTCAGCAGGTCAAGGTCTGATCATTTATAAAAGAAACAAAAACAGATTACGGTTCAGTGTTTCCAAACATTTGCGGTTTGTTTTCTTTTTAATTTTTATGATCACAATCTGTCGTTTTATCCAAAGCACTGTAGTTTCGGTTTCTTTATTCGCCGGCTCAAACTTTTTCCTCCTGCGCAATAATGTTCTATATTATTTTTTTTGTACAAAAAATTATTGATATCTGGAAACTGTTTATAGCACCAAATATTGTAAGCACTTAAAAATGAACACAATTTTTATTTCCCTGAAATTCACATAAATTCTTTCTCTCGTCAGATATCTGAATTTCTCTTTCTTTTAAAATCTATTTCAGCTACTAACCTGATATGTTACGTATGTAAACAAAATCAACATCAGATCTAACATATCAGTAATAAATGTCATTCAACATGTGCTAAGAACATGTCAAAAGATTCAACTGTAGATGTGATAGAACATTCAGTTTTTAAAATTTGTAAATCCATCAAGAGGTAAACACTTATAAATTTGGTAGCAGTTCAAGGAAATATATATGGCACATCAAAAATTCTTCAGATGCATATGTTCAGTCAACACGAATTTTCCAAGAAACAAATAAATATCTGGTTGTAAATCACTTCTTATAACGTAAACTTAAAAATGAAAGTCAAATTTCTTCTTCGGTAAATAACAAGAATGAATTTTCTTTTCACAACATTTATAAATGCATATAAACATTTTTAGAAAAAATGCTCTTTTAAACATACAAAAAATGAATTTTCGTGACTATTATATTCTCCTATTATAAGCTCGAATGTCAGAATAAGTATTGAATGATATAGATTGGCCTCAACTTAGGACGGAAGTTTACATGAAAATATCAGCAGCTTTTGAAACAACAGTTGCAGCATTACGGATTTGCACACAACAAAAGCGTGCAATGAATTGTGCCGCTAATGCATCCGCTCAAACAAAATGTTTACAAACATAAATGCACCATTTCTGCAAGGATATGCATCATTATTTTTGTCCATCGGTTTGTTTATAAAAAGCTACTACTACCTGAGAAATCTGCTGCAAGAGACTTATCCACTCCCGACACGAGCACGGTCCTTATTTTGATCCGGATGTTGCTACGATGCTCTGCATCCTCTTGCATCCCATGCAGTCTAAAAAGCAAGCGCGGATTTTTCTAAATTCTCATCCCGTACACGCGAGAACACAACCAACACGCTCTGCTGTCCCTTCCTTCCATAGAACACCAGCAGCCTCTCTGCTTTGCCAAGGGCCTTCGCGAAACTCCAAGGTCTCAGCCTCATGCATAATTCCGAATCTCATTAGCGATGCTTCGGCTTTTCATGACCATATTTGGTCAACGAATGGAGCCGAACGCACCCGAAGTTCTGGTGACGTCACATCAGCCGACATCGGAGACGGAGAGAGGATAATGGCGGTATGTCAAGAAGAGGTGCCAAATGGTTTGGTACTGCGCAGTAGATAGTTTTCGCCAGCTACAGAGGTCGCTCGCTTTTATTTCCTTTTTTTTCTTTATCTGAAAAGATATTTATTTGTTTATTTATTTTTGGTTAATGTGGTCTTCTGTTTTTAATTTTTTTATATCTTTCGTTGGGAGAAATTTTTTCGTTCTTTCTTATCTTCTTATCTTTTGTTTGGCTGCGATTGTGTCGGGGATGTTGTGTATTTTTATGTAACTCTGCCATGCGGTAGTGGATGTTACGGTGCTATATTTACATCGGGGCTTGACTTTGAAGTGCGGATGCAATGGGAGACACCTGTACACCGCAAAATCTTTGAGAGCACAGGGAACTCCCGGGTCGTTTTCGTGAACGATCCATGGAGCTCTAGAGAACAAAACTCGAAAGCACGTTTCATTTGCAAGTGGGAATGCGTATTTGCTATTTCTTTTTGGGTGTGCGTTTCGAAAAAAAATGAAAGTGATAGTGAATGCATTTTTAATAGTCAGTTTTGTAGAAACATACGGAATAAAAATTAATTTTAAATTTTGTCAAAGAAAAAAAAAGAAAGGGTTACTTGAATTTTACAGCTACATTTCCTGTGCGTACGCATTGTTTGTGAACCAAAATTTCTTTTTTAATAAAAAATGCAAAAAATTAAGATTAATACGTGTGCCTAACTTAAAGAAATAATGTTGTAACTCTATTTGAATAAAGTTTGGGATTTATTTGCAAAACTAATTTAGCATGTTAGATATTTTTCATGATGAATGGAATATCATATTTACGTTTTATTTTAATGTAAAGAGCTGTATTAATAGAATTTTCGTATAAATGAATACAGAATTTGTCTTATATATAATATTCATGTGAAATAGTAGATATGCGTTTTGATAACTCTAAATAATAAAGAATGAAATTAGTAAATTAGCAAAAATTGAAGAATTTTAAATAGGTTTGCAGATATGCTCCGAGATTGTTTGGTATATTAATGGGAGATTTTTTCGAATTTTTTGGCGCAATCAGTCTGCAATAAAAACGTAAACAAATTTTTCGAGTTTAAAGGAAAAAGGTTTGGAATTATTGATTTTTTTAAAACTGTTGATAAGAGTTGCCAACCTGTTTTCGCACTCAGGGCAATATGTGATGATCAATCTTTTTAATTTTGAAAAAATCCAGATGAATAAATGTAGTTGCTCGAACTCACTCATTCATTGAATACTAGGGTTAACCTAAGACAGAACTGACAAACCTTGACAGTTTTTAATTACATTGAGGAATTCCATTATTCACATTTAATAAAAAGAATCAGCCTTCCAATGAATTAAAAAGTAAGGGAAGAAAACAGGAGTAACAAAAAAACCTTCCATTTGCCCTGGTAGTAAAAGGGCAATTGCTTGATGGGCAATTTGATTTAAAGAGCGATATGGTTAGTATTGCTCAACATTGCAATCACTTGACATACTACATGCAATGCATTTTCAAATGCAGTTCATTGAGTATCATGCGCATAGTTCCTGTGCACAGCTTGAAACAAAAGTTTTAACACGAGGAATTTGACC